>JAPEBW010002182.1:0-14346 GCA_027405785.1 Ophiocordyceps robertsii
CGGCGGTAATTAGTCCGCGCCTTATCCCCTTATCCTTACGCTATAAGGCGTAGTAGTATATATTCCCCTCTTAGTATAGCTAGCTCGAGCCGGAGCTACGCGGCCTCCTTAATAAACTATTTTACTTTATTAAAAGTCTAGTTATAGGCGTCTTTAAGCGGGTAATAAATATTAAAGTCCCTTATTAAAACTAGCGGGCCTTAGCTATTAACCTCTCTTAAGGCTTAAGCTAAGCCCGTCCGAATTCCTTTTAGTAGTAAGTATTAAGACCTTAACTTTATACTATCGCTAAAGGTTATCTTCTTTTAATTATATCCGGTCTATAGTATCTATATCCCCGCGTTATGCCTCTTATAAATAGATATCGCATTACGGCCCTCTTTATAAACTAGCTAGTATAGAGCGCCTCTTAAAAGCGGGGCCTTTAAGCCTTATATTTTCTCTATCTTTTAAAGCGCTATTATATTATACTTAGCGCGGTAGCTAAAGGCTAGTCGTGCTAGCTTATATCTTTTCTATATATTTTAATAAAGAACTTTAAATTTTATATATAAAAGGTTAAGGTAAAGTTTATCGTTTAAGATAAGGTAATAGCTTAAGTTAAGAGCAATACGCTTTACTATCTTATATATCGTTTTATATTACTTAGGTTAGTGCTTACTACTTATACTTTAGCTAGCAAGGCCGACGGTATCTACTTATCTTTTTTTAGTTACTTAAGGCGTTTCCGCGCTTATAACGAAATAAGCCTTTAGTTCCTCTATAAAAAGGAGGGGTATTTAAAGGTCTAACTAGCTATAAGTGCTAGTAAAGTATTATAGGCGGTTTAAGTAATAGTCCCTTACTTTATCTTAAGCTTTTACTACTATAAAATAGGTGCGGGACTATACTAAGTACTACCCGCTATAAGATATATAGTTATAAAAGATTTCGCCTTTCTTTATACGGCACTTATCTTCGCCGCCTATATATAAAGTCCCTTTATAGTAAGCGTAAAGCTATATTAAGGTATAATATTTAGCGATATATATATATTTATAATAGTTATAGCATTAAGTAAGTTTAACCGACTTATTATATAGCTCGTATTAAAATATTTAAGCTTTAAAGAATAAGCTTATATTATATAGCTTATTAGCCTCCGCTAAGCTACTTATACTAATAATAAGAGTTATAGCTATTAAGGTCTTAGTTTAAAAGCGTATTGCTTATGCTTATATAACTTTTACTTTATTAATATTAGCGATCTTTTTAATTAAGAGCGCCTTATCCGTTTTAAAAACCCTTACCGGGATATTCTTCGCAATTACTATATAGGCCTTATATATTATCGCTACCTCCGGCTTAAAGACGCTCTTTACTTAGTCTTAGTTTTATTAATAAAGTCATGCCGCTATATTAAACGTTACCGCGATATCCTCGCTTAAGAGGCGTCTTATTATTATAGTAAAAAAGATATTAAGCGCTACGTTAATCGCTTTAACTTATATCTTTTAGCTTAAGGTTTAAGATATCTAGCGTCGTTCTTATTAAGACTACTACTAGCTTACGTTTATACTAAAGCGGGACTGGCTTTATCTTCGCATCGTATTATACCGGCCCTCTTAAGCTTACTACTACTATTACTTAAGTCCTTTTAGGTCCTCCCCTTAAGCCTTAAGCTTAGCCTTATCTTAGTTCTTTATATATAGCTTCTTTTATCGCGCTTTAAATAGCTTTATAAAGCTTAAGGTCGGCCCGCACTATAGTTAACGCGCTTTTAGCGCGCTTCTTAGCGCGGAGGAAGGTTTTAACTATTACCTATACTTAGTTAAACTATATATATAAGACTATACCCGCGATCTTATTATAAGCCTCCTTTTTATTAGTATTGCGTATTATCTAGCTAGGCTATACGCCGTTATCTTATTAAGGTATATTTAGCTCTTTATTTAAGTGCGTAAAGCTTAAAGGCGTCTTATTACGCTAAGCGCTATAGTTAATACCGGTATAAGGCGGACTACCCCCTCGCCCCCGCCTCCCTTAGCTACGCTACGATATCGTCTTAAAGGGGTAACCGATACCGCCGAATTAATTCTTATTATTAGTAAGAGTTTTAAACGCGATACGTACCCGCTATAAGTAAGTGTTTAGTTTGCGAAGAGTTTTTTATTTATTTATTTATATTATACTAATTATAATATTATTAATTTTTATTATATTAGTTGTTTTATTATAATATTTATTACTATATAGGCCGCCTTATTATTATTGTTACTACTATTTTTTTTATAGTTATCGTTTATTATTATTATATTTAAAGTGTTTAAGGGTTTTGTTTTAAGTTTATATTTTATTAAACTATAAAGTATAATATTTAAAGTATTATCCTTAAACCTAAAAAGGCCTTTATCTTAATCTATTTTAAGAGTATTTTTCCGTAAAAAGCGTAGTCTTAAAATAATATTATAGCTAATAGCTAAGATATTAAAAGAATCTTTAAAGTTATAAATCCTAATCGTATATATAAATTAATTAGTCTTATATATAATCTTACTATTATTATACTTTTAAGGTAATCTTTTTACTTAAAGCAGTATATAAGGCTTTTCTTTTCTTTTATAATATAATTTTAAACGATTTACTATTATATAGAAAATATAGCTACTTATAATACTATAATCTATTAATACGTTATAGAGATATCCTTTTAAATTTAATAAAAAGGTTATTTTTATACTTAAGAATTATTATTTAATATAAGTAAGTTCTTTATTATAAAAAATAGCCTTATTATTCCTAAGCTTATTAGTTTTATAGTTTTTAACTACTTTATTAATAATATTCATACTTTTATTATAATCGATTTCTTTTTATTGCTTTTTATTATTAATTTCCTCTTACTTAGCTTTTAGCTAATTCTTAAGTATATCTTTTAAGAATTACTTTACTTTTACAAGTATTTTTAAATTATAATTCTTCTTAAAAAGATTATATTTAATCTTAAAATACTTACTATATCGTTTAAATATATCTTTAATAGCTAAGTTAAGGATTTTTATATCTTCTTTAAACTTATTGGCTAGCTTATTATTATTTTACTTAACATCGCCTTAATCTTTAATTAAATTAATAATATATATAAAAAGAGATATATAATCTTCTTTTAGCTTTATAATTTTATTCGTTAAAGCTAAGTTACTATCTTAAAGGTTTTTAATAGTCGTTTTATTATATTACTTTAAAGAGTAAAAGTTATTTAATTTTAATTTAGTTATTAGTATTTTCTTATATAAGCTCTTCTTTATTAGCTTTAATATCCTTCTTAAGGTTTTCTATAAAAACCTTAGTATTAGTTATAAGCTTTTTAGTTATTATATCGGGTTTATTATAAGTCTTTTTTAGTTTAAGAAACTAGCTACTTCCTTACTTATCCGACTTATATATAAGGTTATCATTTTCATAGTATTTAGTTTAAGAAAGCTACTTATAAGCCTTATCTTTAATAGTAATTATTATATTAAGATACTTAATAAAAAAAGTAAAAGACTTATTATTAACCTTTTTTAATAGAAAGTAAGTTCTTTATTTATTTTATTAAATTTAAAGTCCTTTATATTATAGCTATTATTATGTTTTACATTTAAAAGTATAATATTTATATTAAAATAAGGAGTATTTTCGTTCTCTTTATTAATAGTCTATATAGAAGTTTTATGCTTATAATTATTCTTAGTCTTAAAAGTATTTTTTTATTAATTATTTAAGCTATTTACTTTTAGCTTTATCTTAAGTTCTTCTTTATAAAGACCTTTTATAAGTAAACTAGTTTTAAATAAACTAAAAGCTAATATTATAAACTTTATATAAATTTTAATATTCTTAGTAAAAAGTAGTAGTAAAGTATATTGCGGATTATAAGTTAAAAAGGTATTATTATCTTAAATAAGTATTTTCTTTCTTTTAAAGAAATTTCCTTTCTTAATATAATCTCTTAATAAAATAGCCTTACCTTTAGTAGTTAAAGTATTTAATAGCTTTTTTAGCTGGCTTTTATAAGCTCGCCTTAAGGGTATTTAAGTTTATTATATTATTTAAGTTATACTTTTACTTTTTATTATTTCTCTTAATAACTCCGCTTAGAAGTAAATAGTATTTCTTTACTACCGGCCTTTATATTACTTATTATCTATTTTAACCGCTTAATTAATATAGTCTAAAAGCGTCTTTAGCTTATTTAAGCGGTAAATTTCGTCTTTAACCTTTTTTTAACCCTTTATAAAAAGTAGCTATTAAGGTATCGTCTTTTTATTTTAGTTTTAAAGTTATTTATTAAACTTAAGCTATATAAGCCGATAAAAACGTAATTTACTTAAGGCTTTTAAATTTATACTTTACTAATTATTATTTAGGTTTAATTTTAAAAGTTTTTTAAAAGTCTTTTTAAAGTTATTAAAATTCTTAAAAATATTCTTCGTCTTTAATTCGGTATCTTTAAGACTATTATCTATATAGTCCTTAAAAATCGGTTCGAACTATATTATAATAAAGCTTTATAAGTTACTAAATATAAATATAACCTTTACTACTTCTTAGTTTATTATAATAGGATAAAACTAAAAATAAGCTTTAAGAAAGGTAATAAACTCTTAAAGCTTAACTAATTTCTACGTATAAGGTTTAAAAGCTTTAATCTTTAAAATAAAATATACCGGAAACCTTGTTTTATTAGTATTCCTAAGTACTAAAAGTACTAATATTTAGTAAAGTAAATACCGCTAAATATAAAAGAGTAATTAGTAAAGTAAAGACCGTTAATTATAAGCTATAACTATTAAAGTAAATACTAGTAGTTATAAGGAAAGACGATATAACTTAATAGTTAAAGACGGCTAGTATTAGCTATAAGCGGTATAAGCTAAATACGCTTATATTTAGCTTAAGCTAGCCTTACTTAGTAATAAGATTAGTATTAAATAAATTGACTAATACCTTATATAATTAACTAATACATTATATAAAGCTAAGGTAAGAGGTCTTCTTTAAAAAAAAAAAATCTTATAAAAGGTTTTAAAATAAGGATATTAAGTCTTATAAGCTAATTATAAGTAATAAAGCGTATATTACTTATTATTAGTAATTAAGATATTAAAAGCTATTTTTATTAGCTTAAAAAGTAGTTTAGTAACTTTATAAGTTATATAAAGTATACGTTATATAAGATATAAGTTATATATTAATATATAATAATATATAAAAGCATATAAAAGGAAAGCCTTTTAGTAGCCTTAAAAATATATAAAGGAAAGTCTTTCCGCTTCCTTCTTTTAACTTCTTTTCATTTTTTTTCTTTTTTAGCTAGTTTTAACCTTAGTAATTTATATAATAAGATACTTCTACCTTATTTAGTTTAGTAATTTATACTAAGTCTTTTTCTTCTTTTCTTACTAAAACATTTAAATTAAATAAATTACGCTTTACTACTTATTATATAAAAAACAATTAGGGTTTTAAAATATAAAACTAGCTTTAAAAAACCTTTATAAACTTAATAGCTTTAATTAAAAAAACTAAGTATTTTTATACTTAATAGGTTCTTTAAGCTATTAAGTAAAAAAAAGGTATTTATTATAATTATGTTTATTTAATTATAATATATTAAAGAAGAAATATTAACTTTTATAATACTTTAGCTAATTAGTAAGGTATAAGCTAGTTTAAAGTATTTCAAGCTTTCTTATTTTTTTATAAGCTTTATAAATAGTAGTTTTATTTAAAAGATTTAAGCTTTTAAACCTTATACTAAAAAATTAGCTAAGCTATAAGAGTTTATTACTTTTCTTAAAGCTTATTTTTAGTTTTATCTTACGATAATAAATTAAAAAGTAGTAAAGGTTATATTTATATTTAATTACTTATAAGGCCTAGCCGCGATATAGTTTAAACCGATTCTTTAGGACTATATAGATCATAGTCTTAAGAATAAGGATTCCGAGATAAAGAATACTTTTAAGAAGTTTAAGAACTTTAAAGAAGCTTTATAAAAAACTTTCGGAATTATAAATAAGCAACGATTAGTAAAGTATAAATTAAAAAGTCTTAAGGAAGTTATATCTTTATCGGCTTATATAGCTTAATTCGGAAAAAAAAATTTTAAGCTAAAAGAAAAAGATAATGTCTTTGTAGCTATATTTTATAAAAAACCAAAAAAAGAAGTTAAAAATAAAACTTACTGCTTAAATAGGCTAAAGACGCTTTTAAACTATATTAGTATAGCGGTCTAAATAAATAATAAGTAGTATAAACGCCGGGAGTAAAGGAAATACCGTTTAACTTTAGTAAGGTTATAAAGAAAAATAATAAAAAGCGATAGCACGACTTAGGTTATACTATAAACCTTAATACCTTTAAAGCAAGCTTGTTAAAGCTTGCTAAAAAGGCTATTTAATGCTTTAACGTTATAAAAAAAAGGCTATATTATAAGAGATTATATTAAGAAAAAGAATTTCTTTAAAAGAAGGAATATACTTATTTATTAAAATAATGCCCTCTTAGCTTATAATTTATAATATACTTTACTACTACTTTTACTAGGAGTACTAAAATTAATACTTAACTTATAATACTAACCTTTAGTTTATTTAAGACTAGTTTACTTATAAAAGGTGTTTATAAAAAAGAACTAAATAAAAAGATAAAGATAAAAGCTAAAAGCTTAAACGATTAGTAAAGAAATACTTTTAAGACTTAGAATAATTATAAGTATGAAACTTTTATAAAAACTATTAATAAAAATAACGAAATTTCTTTTAATTTTAATATAAACGTTATGCCTTGAAATATAAAAGATAATACTAGCTATAATTTTAAAAACCTTAAATTTAAAGAAATAGATAAAGAGCAGTTTTTTAAAAAAAAGTAATAAGCCTTATCCTGTTTTTTAAAATATCTTAATATAGTAATTACTATTAAGGATTAGGCGTATAAGTAGCTTTTTCAAAATAAATATTATAAAGACGATTGCCTTATTATTACGGAATTTAAACGGCTACGCCCGGACTCTTTACTTTACTCTTAAAGAGCCTTATAAAACCCCGCAATAAGAACGCTTAAAGCACGCACTATAAAGGCTCGCTTAAGGAGATATAACGAATATTACTTATTAGACCCCGCTAAGGTTTCCGAGATATAACTATAAAAGCTTAAGAGCTTACTTAACTATAGTTTATAATATCTTTAACTATAAAAGATTCTATTAAAACTACTACGCGGATTCCGCCGGTATCTTTAGGGGATATTTAAGGATTTCCGCGGGATATCCTAACTATAGTTTAACCCGTTTTAAACTATAAAAGCACCTTAAAAGATATAAAATAAACTTTATTATAGCTTTTAAGGGATATTTAAGAATATTTAAGGGATTTCCTTAATTATAGTTTATAGTATTTTTAATTAAGCTTATATTTAGTCTATTAAGTAATTTTATAAGGATATCTATAGTTTATCTATATATTAATAATAGATAAAAAGATAGTATAGTTAAAGATCCTTAACATTAGCTTAAAGAGCTAAGTATAAACTAGCTAACTATATATTAAAGAATAAATAAGCTTTTTACTATTTTTAAACCTCTATATATATTTATATATAGTAATTAGTTTATTATATTAGCTTAACCGGTAGTAATTAGTTTATAGTACTAGCTTTAACCGGTAGTAATTAGTTTTTAGTACCGGCCCCGACTAGTAGTAATTAGTCCGCGCCTTATCCCTTTATTTTTATACTATAAGGCGTAGTAAATAGTAGCAATTTCTCCTTTTTTAAACGGAAATCTCTTAAATATCCGCTAAGCTAAAAGCAACTATATTATACGATTAAGTACTTATCTTATAAGAAGTTAAATACTAAATAACATTTTCTTTAGTAAAAAGCTCTTATTAGCCTTTAAGTTTAACTTTAATAATAAGCACCTCTTCCTTAATACGCTTATAATAAAACTTTAAGATAAGTAGGATATAAAAGTAGAAAAGGCCGCGGCTTACTAAGTATACTAGTTTAATAATCTCCTTAACCCTTTTTTAAGGTATTATACTATAATAGCTTACGGAGCTAAATAAAACGTAAAATAAGTCTCGCTTAGCTAAGCTAAGACTACTACTCTTTAAGAGGCAATTTACTTTTAAAATACTAATAAAGGATAGACTATAAAACGATAAAATCTATATAACTAAGTAAACTAAATTTAGTATTATTTAAATAGATTAATTATCCTTTAAATAAAAAATATAAAGATAAGCTAACCTTAAAACTATTTAGCTTCTTACCCGCTAAATACCCTCCGGATTAAGCTTATAATAAAGTTACTCTTTCCTAAAGATAATAAGCTTAGTAAATATTTTTACCGTATACTACTAATAGAATTTAACTTAAGGGCCTAAACTAAAAATCCGCTTTAAAAGATACTTAGTAGTTTTTAAGTTTAATATTACCGTTTAACCTTATCCGCTATAGCCGCGCTAATTAAGGCATTTTTAAGACTTTTAATTTATTAAAAGAAGCCTCTTACGCCGGAGGCCTTATAACGTACTAAATTTTAAGACGTATATAAGATAGAAAGTTAAGCGCTTAGTGAGAGTATTAAGACTAAGACCTTAATAATAGGTAATAAAAACGCGGTAAGCGATACCTTTAGCGGGCTAAACCTATCTATACTTAGCGCGTAGATACTAAGACTAAGTATAGCCTTAAGCCCCTTAGTAAGAATAGTAGTAATATTAAATAAATAATTTCTTAGTCTTCTTTAACTACTAAAAAAAGAAGACGCGCTTATTAAGCCTTAAGAAAAACCTTAACTATAAGCTAAGAATATAAAGAGATTTAACCTATTAAGACCTTTAAAAGCATCTTTTAACGAAGTTTAAGAAGACGATAAGGCTTATACGTTTTAAGAAGTAAACCGTTTTATTAACTTTATCCGCTAAAACACTAATAAAGGCGAGGCCTATATAGATAAATTAGCTATTTAATTGCCCTTTTTTTAAGGAAATACGGCGGAATAGTACTTTAAAGACCTCTTAAAACTATAATAAAAAAACCTTAGTAAGCTTAGCGTTAAGCTAAGCTAATAGATCTCCGCTTTATAAAAGCGGTTTAAAATCCGCTTAAATATAGCGATATAAGCACTTAATAAAAAGCACTTTATTATTAAAGATATAATAGTAAGATCTAACTTTATTCCTTAGCTATAAGTTAAATATACTTAAGGATCTTAAAAGCACTTACTAGCGCAAAAAAAATAAGTCTAACTTATTTAAAGGCGAGGGCTAATTAGCTATACCTTATATATACTTAAAGAATAGTCCTTCACGCCTTAACTATTTATTAAAGGCTCGCTAAGGCCTTAAGTTACGTTCTTAAACCGCTTAGCAAAAGCGGATATACTATAAGCCTTATAGTGCTTACTAAGTTAAAGGAGAAACCCGTTTAAATAGTTAGGAATATAAGCTAAGGTCCTCCGGCTTAAGAGAGAAAGAACCTTCGGAACTATATACTCGCTAACGCTAAAGCTAAAATAAGTATACCTTATAATTAAAGAAGGAACTATAGTAAAGACCGACAATTATTAAAGGGATAAAGAGTATAATACGGAAAGAGCTTAGTTAAATACTAATAAAGGTCTAAAGGAAACCGCAATCTATACTATAATAAACTTAGTTTAAGAGGCTAATAAAGTATACGGATTTTATAGCGAAGTATTCCCCTTAAAGAATAAGCTTTACTAATATATTAAAGATTAACACCCCCTTAACTTTAACTAAGACGTTGCTATATAAAGACGCAGCTTAGTATATATAAAAGAGTGATTTTACTACTTTAATAAATTAGCTATTTAATTCTTACTTAATTAGCTAAGTATAAGGGGGTGTATAAATTAGATAAAACCCATAATAAATAGCCTAGCTTTAGCTTATTATCTTCTAAGTCTTTATATTCTTATATAATGTCTATAACGTTATATACGGAACTAAGGAGGTTAAGGTAGCTAGATAAAATAAGGATCCGCTTAGACCTAAACTAACCTTAACTAACTTTAAACACAAATTACCGTATTAAGAAGGGACATATAGCTACGTGGTAAAATGCTTTAAAATCAACATTTCTCGGGCTTTAAGACCGCCCGAAGGCCGGTCCGGATATGTTAATCCGTTCCCATACATTTATCTATAAAAGGCGAATCTCCCGCTATTAAATAGCTAAAGATTCTACAAGCACTTACGCACTTAATTCTTTATTAATTAAATCTAGCCAAATCCTGCTTAACATAATATCGACTTTTTTATTACGTATAATAACATAATCTCCTAATTCCCCTATAATTTCGCTGCTGCTTTAACCTTAAATAGATTATAAGCCCGGCTTAGCTTACTACGCCGGGAAATTAATTACTCCTTTAACTAGCTTAAGGAAATTTAGGGAAAATACGACCCCTTTTCTTAACCACATATCTAACCTCTCCTAAATATTAACGTTAATTCAACGACTAAATCTCTTAGAATTTATACTTAAAGATATCTTTACCTCGATTACCTCTTTTAATTTCTTTCCCTTTTTAGAAAAATCTCTAAAAATCCCCTTATCTATATAAAATTCTATTAAAACTCTCTCTTCTTGCTATGACCCCTTTCTTCCTTAGGGAATTGCTTAGAATTTTTTTAACTAATTCCCACCGACTTCTTTTATCTTTCGACCCTTCTTAAGTTTAAAATCAACTTTTCTTTACCTACCTATTCTATCTTACTAAAGATATATAAAATAGTAAGCTAGAAAGAATACGAGTTTTCTAAGTTAAAGGGTAATTTAAATTACACCTTATAGACTACTAAAATGCGGGCTATTCTTATTAAAGAAAAGCTTATAGCTGCTTTAAAGCAAGCTAATTATATAAAGATAGAAAAGACTTTTGCCTTGATTTTCCTACGCTTAAAAGACGGTCCCTTAATGTAGATTAAGTACGTAACTACTACTTAAGATACTTAGGAAGAGCTGCAAAAGCTATATAATCCCTCGAATTTCTCGTCGAATTATTTGCTTATAAAATAGCTATTTAACTTAAGTCCTTCCGACTTATAGTTAAAAGAATACCTTTATAAGGTAAAAGAGGTCGACGAGGAATTAAAATCTTCAGAAATAGACATTCCGGAAGTAGTTCTTATAGTATAGATTTTAAATTCCCTTAGCGGGGAATTTAGAAGCTATATAACTAATATCACGCAAAGCCTTAAGCATAATTCTATAATCTTTTCTCTCGAGACCCTTATAGTTAGTCTTTTAGATAAAGCTAAAAGGGTAGAGGATATAAAGGACTTTTTAGAGAAAGCTTTCTTACTACGGAAAAAGCCTTAGAAAAAGCAGGGGAATTCTACAAATTCTTACTATAAAGAATGCAAAAAACCAGGCCACTTAGTAGCTAATTGCTTCCGGCTTTACCTTAAAAAAGCCCCTTCTTATTAGGTGCTTTAAGGAAAGAAAACAGACGATTTAAATAGGGTTATAAAAAGGAAATCTATCTCGAAAAACCCTTCTTTTTCTTCATCCTTAAAAAAGGGGAAATTAAAAAAGAGGATAGAAGGGGTAGAATTAAGCGAAGAGGGAGATAAGGTTTTAAATTTAACCGAAATAGACCTCGATATAAATCTTATCGACCTTTCTCGGCTATCCTCTCCTCTCTCTTAAGCCCCTGCCCCCGGGGTAGCCTCGAATAACCCTTTAGAGGTAATTTTAACCTTTATAGAGGAAACCCCTTTAAAGCAGATTTAAAAGCTAATAAAGATACTCTTTTAAGACCTTTAAAAGCCTTACTCCCTCGGATTAAAGAAATAGTATTAAAGGTAAAGGAAGGAGGATATCCTAAATATAATAGTAAAAAGACTCTTGATTTTATATACGATACTAGTGCTACTAAACATATAGTAATAAATAAGAATTATCTTATTAACTATAAAGAGATTAAAATAAAAATCTGCTAGGGAAAAGCTTCTTTTATATTAATAAAAAGAAAAAGGGATTTAGTATTTAAATTCCCACACTCTAAAATCAGATATATACTTAGACATTGTTTTTATATACCTAAAATTAAAGTTAATATAATTAGCTAGTTATATTTTAAGAATACCTATGCCCTTATAAGCAAGGATAAAGTCCTTCTTTTTAATAAGAAAACATAGATTCTTACTAAAGGATATCTTAAAAAGAAACTTTACTATATTCCTTTAAAACCTTTATAAAAAGGAATTTCACTCCTTATTACCTATTTAAAGGCAAAGGATAAAGATTTTTATACTTAGTATTTACGCCTTAAGTATATAAATTATAGGGCTATTTTAAAAGTATTAAAAAGGTATAATAAAGATATAAAGATAACTTTAAAAGAAGAGAATAAAATAAAACACTACGAGATTTGTATAAAAGCAAAGGCTACGAATAAAGTAAATAAACAACCTTTAAATAGGACTTATTCCTACCTTAAAAAATAGTATTAGATATTTAAGGGCCTATTAAAACGCCTACTTATAATAAATATTACTACTATATCTTTTTCCTAGATATAGGAACCCGATTTCTAGACCTATACCTCTTTTAAGGTAAGGGGGAAGCTATAAAAAGGTTCTTAGAATTTAAAAATAAGGTTGAAAATAACCCGGATAAAACTAGGATTAGAAAAATATGTTTAGATAATGTAAAGGAATTTATATATAAGATAAAAACACACTATAAAAGAAACGGTATCTGATTTAATTCTAGCCCTCTTAAAACACCGGAATTAAACGGTAAAATAAAGAGAATAAATCGCACTATATTAGAAAAAGTCCGTTCTTTATTATATACAGCAAGACTGCTTAAATATCTATAGGGTAAAGCTGTTTTAATAGCTACTAACCTATATAATAGATCTCCACATTTAGCTATAAGCTTTAAAAGCCCTATAGAAAAGAGGGATAATATAATAATACCCTTAAAGGCCTTAGATAAAATAAAGACTTTTAAAAGCCTTGTTTATTATAAGAATAAAGACCTTAAAAATAGGCTTAAAACTAGAGCCTTTAAGGGAGTTATTATAGGCTATAGTAAAAATGCTTATAAAGTCTAGGACTTTTTTAAGAGAAAGCTAATAGTCTTTAAAAATATTACTATACTAGAAAATAGGTTTATAAATAACTTTTTTAGTCTTATTAAAGACTTCGATTTTAATATAATTCTAAAGAATAAAAATAGGCTAGAAGCCTATAGCCTTATAAAGAAAGACCTTTTAAAGGAAATTACTAAAGAAATTCCCTTAACCTCTATAGAAAAAGGTTCTTTAAATAAAGATAAAGATCCTAGCCCTACTAGTTATATAGTAGTGGAAATACTTAAGACGCTTAACGGGTCTTATACTAACTATATAGATTACGTTAATATTTGCCTGCTTTTAAATAGCGATTATAAAGAATCTATTCTAGCTATAATAAAGCAGGATAAGGATTCATGTTTGCTAAATACCTATAAACAGGCAATAAATAGCCTTAATTTAGCTAGCTAGGAAAATGCTATACTAGGGGAAATAAACTAACTAATAAAATTTAATACTTAGGAATTCGCCTATCTCCTTAGCGATAAGGAGGCTTTAAGTGGCCGTTAGGTCTATACTATTAAGAAGGATAGTTTAAATTAAATTATTAAATATAAAGCCCGTTTCGTAATTTAAGGATTTAAGTAAATATACGGCTTAGATTACCTAAAGACCTTCTTAACTACGGCTAGACCTAAATTTACTAGAATTCTTCTTATTCTAGCAGTTTTAAACAATTATTAAGCTATATAAATAGATATAACTAATGCCTTTATTTACGCAGATATAGATTCGGAAGTATATATTAATCTTCCTCTAGGCTACAAACAATATACTTTAGAAGACTATTATTTTAAGAATAGGTCTTATTATAAAAAGAAAGGGATAAATCTATTGAAATTTATAGACCTATATAATAAAGATTTAATAAAGGCAAAGCTAAAAAAAGCATTATACGGTCTTAAACAAAGCTTAAAGCTCTAGTATACTTATTTAAAAGATATACTAAGTAAACTTAGATTTTTCCCCTTTTTACTAAAAGAGGGGGTATTGATAAATAAACGCTATAAAATTGCTCTAGCGATCTACGTAGAGAACTTTCTTATAGTAGGGCCCTCGAAAACTATAATAAAAGAAAGACTATTTAAAGAATTAGCTAAATACCTAGATTTTACTATACTAAGAGATATAAAAGACTTCTTAGGTCTAAATATATAAATTAACTAAGATAAAAAAGAGCTATATATATCCTAAGAAAT
>JAPEBW010002183.1:0-14327 GCA_027405785.1 Ophiocordyceps robertsii
TAAGGCCTAGCTTAACTAGTTTATAGCCAGGTTTATAGCGGCGTCTTAAGCGACTACGGCTAAAACCCCGTCTCGCTTCGCACGCGGTCTAGCCCGTGCTATAAAATCCCCTTCTTAGCTTATAGCCGCAATAAGTCTTAAGGACCCGTTTAGTCCCGCTTAGCAAACGCTTTTCCCGCCCGCCGCTACGCTTAGCCCGGCTATATAAAGGCGCACGAGCGCCTTATTATAGTCTATCCGCCGTCCCTCCTTAACTAAAAAAGATAGCAATAACTAGCCTCGCGATATATTCCGCCGCTTAATCTTATAAGAGCCGTTAGTAATAACCGATACGATCTTTAACGGACTTAGCTTTATAGGCCTATACTCCGGCGATAAGATTATAATAATTAGGAGTTTCTACTTAGCTATAAACTACGCTAAGTTCTACTTATAAGCCTACGAAGAGTCTAAACGCGACTTAACTTTAACTTAAGCAATAAAGTTCTTAAGCTTCGATATCTACCTTATCGGCTATACTAACTACGCGCTTTATATTCTTACTTTTAAGGCCCCCTTTATATAAAGGTTTTTCGAGACTATTAAGTACGTTTAAAACCTTAAGAGCGAGGAGTTAAGTATTAAGGCTATTAAGAACCTTATTACCCGCTTTTAAGCGGGAATATAGATATTCGATACCCCGGTGCTTACTATACCTATTAATATTAGCGGGACGGCCTACCTTTACCTTAATACCTTCTTTATAGCTAGACGCGCGTTAGTCGGCGGAAAGGCGTAAGTAGTAGCGCCGTATAAAAAGGATAATAAGTCGGAAAGCCCGGCGATAAAAAGCGGGGGATAACAACGATAGCGGTAGTAGGTAAGATATAATATCTCGCTTATAAGCGGCCTATAAAGCTAGTAAGTAAAATAGGAGACTTAGCGGAGGATTAAAAAATAGCGTAGGAAAGATAGGTAGGATAATAATATAAGATAAGGCTTAAATAAAGCTAGTCTCTTATAATATATCCCGCTAAAGAACTTAAGTATTCCTTAGCGCGGAGACTCCTTACTACTTAATAAAGGCCTAAATATACGCTTTAAAGGAGAGTTAAAAAAGCTTTACTATAAGTTTTAGCCGGACGTACTAATCGCCTTAATAAAAACAAAGCTATACGACTAAATATAAAGTAAGGATCTATAATAAAGCCGCTTACTAGCTATCTTAAGCTGCTTAGCTACTATTAGCCGGATAGGCCGAAAAAAACTATTAAAAGGATAAGGACGGCATATTACTAATATAGCATAAAGACGCTATTATAAAGCTATTACCTAGCACCCCCTTTACTTTATCCTTACTTTAAACTAATAAGGACGTTAGCTTTTCTTTCTTACTTAAGGGAGTTATTATAGAATTTAAACGGCTACGCCTAGACTTCTTACTTTACTCTTAAGGAAGCCTTATAAAACCCCGCGATAAGAACGCTTAAAGCACGTACTATAAAAGCTCGCCTAAGGAGATATAACGAATATTACCGGTTAGACCCCGCTAAGGTTTCCGGGATATAACTATAAAGAGTTAAGAGCCTACTTAACTATAGTTTATAACGTCTTTAACTAAGGGAGATACTATAAAAACTATTAAGCGGATTCCGCTAGTATCTTTAAGGGATTTTTAGGGATTTCCGCGGGATATCCTAACTATAGTTTAACCCGTTTTTAACTATAAAAGCACCCCGGAAGATATAAGATAAACCTTACTGCGATTTTTAAGGGATATTTAAGGATATTTAAGGGATTTCCCCGACTATAGTCTATAGTATTTTTAACCGGGCTTATACTTAGTTTATTAAGCGATTCTATAAGGATATCTACGGTTTACTTTATATACTATAGATAGTATAGTTAAAGATCCTTAAAAGTAGCTTAAAGGACTAAGTATAAAGTAGCTAGCTATACCTTTAAGAATAGATAAGCTTTTTACTATTTCTAAACCCTTATATACGATTACGTGCGGTAATTAGTCCGTTATACCGGCCCGACCGGCGGTAATTAGTCCGTAGTACCGGCCCCGACCGGCGGTAATTAGTCCGCAGTCCCGGCCCTAACTAGTAGTAATTAGTCCGCGCCCTATCCCCTTATCCTTATACTATAAGGCGTAGCAATATCTATATAGGCTTTAATGCTTATCTTAAGCCCTTCTTTTTAATAGATTAGTAAGTATATATCGGTAAATCGTAATAGCTTATTAAGGCTTAATAGTTAAATATTAAAAGAAGCTTTAACTATCTAAACGCTTTATAGCTTTTAAATAACTACTTACTATACTAAGCTATATTTTTATATAGTAATATCTTAGCTAAGGTTAAGGGGTTGTTTATCTTTAATATATTAGTAAAGCTTATTCTTTAAAGGGAATACTTCGCTATAAAATATATATACTTTATTAGCCTCTTAAACTAAGTTTACTATAGTATAGATTATAGTTTTCTTTAAGCTTTTATTAGTATTTATTTTAGCTTCTTTTATATTATACTCTTTATCTCTTAAAGTGCTTAATCGTGCGATATAGTTACTTTTAGCTTAGCGGATATTTTAAGGATTTCCGTTTAAATAAGTAAGAATTACTACTATTTACTATACTTTATAGTAGAAAGATAAAATAATAAAGCGCGGATTAATTCTTACTAGTTAAGGCTAGTATTATAGACTAATTACCGCTAGTTAAAGCTAGTACTATAAACTAATTACTGCTAATTAAGTTAATATAATAAACTAGTTACTATATATAAATATATATAAAAGTTTAAGAATAGTAAAAAGCTTAGTTTTTTTATTAAAGTGTAGCTAGCTACTTTATACTTAGTTTTTTAAGCTATTTTTAAGGATGTTAAACTATACTATCGGTTTATTTATTATTAGTATATAGATAAACTATAAATATCCTTATAAAATGACTTAATAAACTAAGTATAAGCTTAATTAAAAACACTATAAACTATAATTAAGAAAGTCCTTTAAATATCCTTAAATATCCCTTAAAAATTGCGGGAAAGTCTATTTTTTATTTTTTAAGGTGCTTTTATAGTTAAAAATAAGCTTAACTATTATTAAGATATCCCGTACAAATCCTTAAATATCCCTTTAAGATACTAACGGAATCCGTTTAGTAGTTTTTATAGTATCTTTTAAAGGTAGAAATATCGTAAACTATAGTTAAATAAGCTCTTAAGCCTTTATAGTTATATCTTAAAAACCTTAGTAAGGTATAACCGGTAATATTTATTATATCTCTTTAAGCGAGCCTTTATAGTGCGTGCTTAAAGCGTTCTTATTATAGGGTTTTATATAGCTTTTTAAGAGTAAGGTAAGGAGTTTAAGCGTAGCCGTTTAGATTCCGTAATATTATCCTTTTATTTTTATGCTATAAAGTATAGTAAATAATTATTTAGCTTTGTATTACTAAACTAAGTATATATTAGCTCTTAATATATTATTTATAAAGGTATTATTTAGAAGTGTATTTATATGTACATTATTTATTAAGGTATTGTTTATAAGTATATTATTTATAAGTATATTTATAAAAGTATTATCTATAAGTACATTATTTATAAGTGTATTTATAGAGGTATTATTTATAAGTATATTGTTTATAAAGGTATTATTAATAAGTATAAAGCTTTTAATATTAAACGATTTATTATTTAAAAAAACGCGATTTTTTACTATTATAAGGATATAATATAGGCTATTGTTAACAAGGCCTTATATAAATATATTTGCCTCTTTGTTTAAAAAGGTTATATTATTTTTATTAGTTAAAGTAAAAGTATTATTTAAAGATAATAAGCTTATTATATTACTTTTAATTTAAGGTATATAAAGGTAGTTCCTTAGTATATAGCGTATATAACTATTAAGAAATTTAAAAAAGAAATTCCCTACGTCTTTAACTATAATAAATAACGTATTTTCTTAGTTAATAGTCGTATATATATCTTTATAAAAAGAGAGGAGTAATTTATTAAATACTATATACTTAAAAGCCTTTATATTAAAGATAAAGCTATAAATACTCCTTTTTATTGTTTTTATAATATTTATATCTACCTTAAAAATAACTTAAGAAAGAATAAAAAAGGGGCTTAAAAGGTCTTATAATATTTCCTATATTAGCTTTCTTTTTCTTTTTTAAAGAGGTATATAAAAGAGGTATATATAAAAAAAGTATAAAAGTATAAAAAGTATAAAGAGTATAAAGGGTATAAAAAGTATAAAAGGTATAAAAGGTATAAAGAATATAAAAGGTATAAAAAGTATAAAGGGTATAAAGGGTATAAAGGGTATAAAGGGTATAAAAAGTATAAAAGGTATAAAAGGTATAAAAGGTATAAAAAGTATAAAAAGTAAAAAGGGTATAAAAAGTATAAAAGGTATAAAGGGAATAAAGGGTATAAAAAGTATAAAAGTTATAAAAAGAAGGTTATTTACTTAAGCTA
The DNA here is from genome assembly GCA_027405785.1 of Ophiocordyceps robertsii. Lineage (NCBI taxonomy): Eukaryota > Fungi > Ascomycota > Sordariomycetes > Hypocreales > Ophiocordycipitaceae > Ophiocordyceps > Ophiocordyceps robertsii. The sequence goes on from JAPEBW010002183.1 coordinate 4,482, forward strand.
AGGAATTAAAAACAAAGTATTTTTTTAAAAGGGAATATATTATAAAATCTAAGTAGCTATGCTTAAACTCTTTACTTAACTTTTAAGGAGCTTTATAAAACCCCGCGGTAAGAACGCTTAAAGTACGCGTTATAAAGGCTCGCTTAAAGAGATATAATAAGTATTACTAAATAAACTCCGCTATAGTTTTTAAGATATAACTATAAATACTTAAAAGCTTATTTAACTATAGTTTATAATATTTTTAACTATAAAAGATATTATAAAAGCTATTAAATAGATTCCGCTAGTATTTTTAAAGGATATTTAAGGATTTTCGCGGGATATCTTAACTATAATTTAGCCCGTTTTAAACTAAGAAAATACTTTAAAAGATATAAGATAAACTTTACCGCGATTTTTAAGGGATATTTAAGGATATTTAAGGGATTTCTTAATTATAGTTTATAGTGTTTTTAATCAAGCTTATACTTAGTTTATAAAGCAATTTTGTAAGAATATTTATAGTTTATTTATATATTAATAATAGATAGTAAGATAATATAGTTAAAATTCTTAAAAATTAGCTTAAAAGACTAAGTATAAAGTAGCTAGCTATACTTTAAAGGAAATAAGCTTTTTACTATTTTTAAACCCCTATATATATTAATATATAGTAATTAGTTTATTTTAATAGTTTAATTAGCAGTAATTAGTTTATAGTATTAGCTTTAATTAATAGTAACTAGTTTATAATATTAGCTTAAATTAGCTTAAACTAGTTTATACCTTATCCCCTTATCTTTATACTCTAAAGCGTAGTAAATAGTAGTAATTTCTACTTATTTAAACGGAAATCCTTTTAATATCCGCTAAGTTAAAAGCGAATATATTAAATTATTAAGTATTTATTTTATAAGAAGTTAAATATTAAACAATATTTTCTTTAGTAAAAAGCTCCTATTCGCCTTTAAGTTTAATATAAATAATAAGCACCTTTTCCTTAATATACTTATAATAAAACTTTAAGATAAGTAGGCTATAAAAGCGGAAAAAGCCGCGGCTTATTAAGTATACCGGTTTAATAATCTCTTTACTTTTTTTTAAGGTATTATACTATAATAGCTTATAAAGCTAAATAGGATATAAAATAAGTCCCGCTTAGCTAAGCTAAAACTACTATCTTTTAAAAGGTAATCCGCTTTTAAAAGATTAATAAAGAATAAACTATAAAACGATAAAACTTATATAACTAAGTAAACTAAATTTAAAATAACTTCGATAAATTAATTACCTTTTAAATAAAAAAAGTAAGGATAAGCTAACTTAAAGACCTACCGGTTTTTTACCCCTTAAATACCCTTTAAATTAAGCCCGTAATAAAGCTACTTTTACTTTAAGATAATAAGCTTAGTAGATATTTTTACTATATACTATTAATAAAGTTTAGTTTATAAGCCTTAACTAAAAGTCCGCTTTAAAGGATACTTAATAGTTTTTTAGTTAAGTATTACTATATAGCTTTATTTATTATAGCTATATTAATTAAGTCGTTTTTAAGATTTTTACATAATAAAAATAAGCTTTTTAAACTTAAGGCCTTATAATATACTAGATTTTAAGACGCGTATAAGATAAAAGATTAAGCACTTAGTAAGAGTATTAAGATCAATACCTTAATAATAAGCGATAAAAACATAGTAAGCAATACTTTTAAAAAGCTAAACTTATTTATACTTAGCGCGTAAATACTAAGACTAAGTATAGCTTTAAGCCTTTTAATAAAAATAGTAATAATATTAAATTAACATTTTTCTAATCTTTTTAAAGCACTAAAAAAAGAAAATATGCTTACTAAGCTTTTTAAAAAACCTTAACTATAATTAAAGAATATAAGGAAATTTAACTTATTAAGACTACTAAAAGTATTTTTTAATAAAGTTTAAGAAGATAATAAAGCTAATATATTTTAAAAAGTAAACTATTTTATTGCCTTTATCTACTAAAACGCTAATAAAAGCGAGGCTTATATAAATAAATGAGCTATTTAATTACTATTCTTTCTTAAAGAATACGCGGCGGAATAATATTTTAAAGACCTTTTAAAACTATAATAAAAAGAACTTAGCGAGCTTAGCATAAAACTAAGCTAATAAATTTCCCCTTTATAAAAACGGTTTAAAATCCGCTTATATATAGCGATATAAGCACTTAATAAAGAGTACTTTACTATTTAAGATATAGTAATAAAGTCTAACTTTAAGTCTTAAATATTATACTTATAATATAAAGCTAAAGACGCGCTTTATTAGCTAGACTACTTAATTATTATAATTTACTAAAAGCTAAATATTTATTTATAAGAATTCTTATACTATTTTATAAGAAATACGGATATTAATAAAGAGATTAACAAATATAAGGAAATTCTTTTTTAACTATAAGTTAAATATACTTAAGGATTTTAAAAGTACTTAATAATACGAAAGAAATAGGTTTAACTTATAAAAGAACGAGGTCTAACTAGTTATACTTTATATATACTTAAAGGATAGTTTAAGACGCTTTAACTATTATTAAGGGCTTATTAAAACTATAAGTTATATTTTTAAACTGCTTAGCTAAGGCGGATATACTATAAGCTTTATAGCGTTTATTAAGCTAAAAAAGAAACCTATTTAAATAGCTAAAGATATAAATTAAGGTCTTTTAGCTTAAAAGAAAAAAGACCTTTAAGATTATATACTTATAAACGCTAAACCTAAACTAAGTATACCTTATAACTAAGAAAAGAATAATAGTAAAGATTAATAACTATTTAAAAGACGAAAAGTATTATATAAAAGGATCTTAAATAAATCTTAATAAAAGCTTAAAAAAGACCGTTATTTATATTATAATAAACTTAGTTTAAGAGGTAAATAAAGTATATAAATTTTATAGCGAAGTATTCTCCTTAAAAAATAAGCTTTATTAATACGTAAAAGATAAATATTCTTTTAACTTTTACTAAGACGTTACTATATAAAGATATAGCTTAGTATAGTAAGTAGTTATTTAAAAGCTATAAAGCGTTTAAATAATTAAGGCTTCTTTTAATATTGAACTATTAAGTCTTAATAAGCTATTACGATTTACTTATAAACGCTTATTATTTTATAAGAAATCAAGGCCCGGGATAAGTATTAAAGCTAATATAAAAACTAAGGTAAACTAAAGCTTTATTTAAGCCGACTTAATAAAAACCTTTTAAGATATAACTATAAACTCCTCCTATCGAATTCTTTTTTAAAAAGTAAGAAAAACGGTTACTATTAAATAAGCAGAATTGACTATATATATACTAAGAAGGCTAAATAGTAGCTTTATAGTCGTAAAGGTAAGAATTAGCGCTTAATAGTAAGACGCTTAGCGGCTAATATATTACTAAGCTAAGATTTTTTAATTCCTTATTAAAAAGACCTTATTAATTTTATATTAGTCTTATAAATCGGGGCCTATAAAAAGATCGAAGCTAAAGTTAAAATAGTTTAGCTAAGATTAATAATATATAGATAGGTAATTTACTTAACTATTATAACGATTTTAGCTAGTTTTAGCTACGCCTTACTTATATAAGTCTGGGTATTACTATTAAAACATAATATAATATTTTTCCTTAACGGCTTTAAGCTCGCTTAAATAATAATATAAGATTATAAAAGCTTTATAGCAATAAACCGCTTTAAGGAACTACTAGTACTCCGCTAAAGCTAAAAAGTAAGGATAATTATAGACCTTAATAAGTAATTCTAGCTATATAAAGAGGTCGATATTACTATTCTTTTAGCGGAAGTCCTTATAGAAAACTAAAATAAAATAAACCCCTTTATAACTTCTTATAAAAGTATCTTATAGTAGACTATAAGCTTAAAATCTGCCGAACTAAAGACTTACTTAAACTTACTATTAATAAAGGCGTTTAGATTTAAGCTAAGGACTTAAAATATATAATAAAGGTTTAAAATATCCTTTAGTTATTTCCCCGCCTTTAAAAAGATAAAAAGGTAATATATATAGATAAGTTTAAATATCTATAAATTCCCTTATTAAAAGGATAGTAATACTAATAAGTTATATTAAAATTATATCTATTAAGAGATAAGGATAAGAAAGTAGTAAATATAATATTCGGCTAGCTAGCTAAGTAAGAACGTTTAAAGTAGGTTAATGTTAGAGTCTTTAACTTATAAGGTTATAGGGACTTAGGCTACAGCCTAAGCCTTGTTATATAAGGAGGGCCGGGTCCGCATATATAGACACGGACCCGCCGCATATAGGCAGGCTCTTTATAGCTTATTATTACAATACTACGGACGGCACCTATACACCAGCCTCTGCCTACTCCGTAATAGTATAAGCTATTAATTATAAACTCGTTCGACGGTATAATAGCGGGAGCTCCGCCTTAAGCGGAGCGGGACGACGCTATTATAAAGTCGTTGCGGAATGCCTTAAAGGCGTTAAAGGGTGCGTCGGCCGGCTAAAGGGATAACTTCCTCGCCGCACTAAGGGGGCCGACTATAAAGCCTATTTTAACCCCTATAGCTTCAGCCGCGCTAGGAACGGCGCCTACGATCACCACGGTGCGGAAGCCGCTCTTATAGCCGATATAAGACAAAAAGCCGGAGAGCTTTTACTTCTTCCTTAGCTAGCTACAAGCGAAATACTATACTAACGAGGAATGCGGCCTTAATAGCGGCCGGAGCGCCGTCTAGTACGCGCTCTTACACACGCTGCCGGAGCCTTAAATACGGAGGATCGCGGGCTTTTAGGAAAAAGGGGGCTATAATAGCTCCCGGGACCCTTAGGACTTTTTTCAGCACCTTATCCACGCGTTTAGTAATATATAGGAATAAGAAAAGGCGTAGGATAGGCTGCGTACCCTTAGATAAAGGGATAGATAGTCTTTTAAGGAGTTCCTCCCTAAGTTTAAGGAGACCCTCTTCCAGGCGGCGGGTACTACAATATAGGAAGATAGCGCGAAGCTAATATAGCTACGGAACTTAATTACCTTAGCGCTCCGCGAGCTTCTTATCCTTATTATTATACCTTCTATATACGGCGAGTATATTAGCCGCCTTACGAAAGTAGCTTAAGGCTATAAATAGACGCCTCGCTTTTAGAAGTTGCGGAAGCGCACTTTATATAGCGGGGATAGGGTTACCCCCCTCTTATAAGATACGCCTACTATCGACGTCGATAGCGATACCCTTATAACCGCAATAAGGACCGACCGCGTAAAGCGCCCGAAGAAGGTATTTACTACCCCGACCTCTTCCACGCCGGCGGGCTAGTCCTCCTAGCAGCGGGCTAAATAGGTCTCTAGCGATAAGATCTAAAAACGACATGCCGACGGCCGATGCTTACGCTACGGAGCGGGCTCCTACTTCGCTACGAAGTGCCTATATAAGCCGGCGAAGCGTCCTTCCGTAGAAATCCGCTCTTTAGCGGTCGATATGCTACCTTAGCTTGCCTTAAACGATAAGGACCCCGCCCCCTACAAGGCGGAGGGAAAAGAATAGCTTTAGGGCAAAGACGGGCCCCGGAGCCGCAGTCGTTAGTATAGGTAAGGCAGGAGCTAGCAGCCCGTATAGAAGAGGATCCTACTTTAATATAGGTTATGCTTAATTAGTCTAAGTCTCTTATCGCTCTCGTGGATAAGGGATACTAATACTACGCCGTAGTGGATAAGGCGTTCGCACGTTAAATACGAGTGCCTATTAAGAGGATCACCCTACGCCGGGTAAAGGGCGCCTTAAGCGTAATAGAGGGTGCGGAGATTAAAGGTATTACTTAGCTAGCTGCGGAGGTAGCCGGCTGCTTAAGGCTTATCGTAGTATACGTAATCCCGGAGCTTAAATTCCCTTTAATCCTAAGGAAGCCTTAGCTTATATATATGCAGTCCTTCTCGGTTCCGCACTAAAAGAGGCTATAGTTCGGCCTAGCGGAGATATAGCTACGCTACGTTAACGGCACCTCTAAAGAGACGGGGGCTATGCTAAGGCTAGCTAATGCCTTTAAGGTGCTCGCCTTAGTCTTCGTAGGCACGGTTAAACGGCTCGCACGCTAAGAGGGCAAGGCCGCTATTAATGCGGCGATTTACGCCGTAAGCCTTACGGATATCGATAAGGCCCTAAAGACAAAGACGCTAAAATCGCCGGCGGACTTACGGAGGGTTATCCTATAGCGCTTCCACGACTTATTGCCGCTCTTTATAAAGCACGAGGCCGATAAGCTTAACCCTTATAAGCCGGGAGTTGACTATAGGATCCCTATCCGCATAGACGAGCGAGGAAGGGAGTTCCCCGCGCTTTTTAAGCCGCTATATAGTATATTACGGGCCGAGTTATTAGTGCTAAAGAAGACCCTTCGGGACTTATTAGATAAGGGGTTTATCTAGGTAAGCAGCTCCGAGGCAGGCGCCTTAGTGCTCTTCGTCCGGAAACTAAGAGGCGGAATCCGCTTCTGCTGCGACTATTAGGCCCTTAACGCGATTACGCGGCCGGACTATTACCCGCTCCCGCTAATCTTTAATACGCTCCGTAACCTATTTAAGGCGAAGTGGTTTACTAAGCTTAACGTTATATAGGCGTTCTATAAGGTGCGGATTGCGGAGGGTAAGGAGTAGAAGACGGCCTTCCGCACCTATTACGGCCTGTTTAAGTGGCTAGTAACCCCTTTTAGTCTTACCGGGGCCCCGGCTACCTTTTAACGTTATATTAATAACGTCCTTTAAGACTTCCTCGACGAGTTTGCCTCCGCTTATATCGATAATATCCTTATTTATAGTAGCGGCTCGTACAAGGACTATATATAGAAAGTGCGGAAGGTCTTAGACCGCCTTTACCTATACGGCTTATACCTTAATCCGGATAAGTGCGAGTTTAGGGTTAAGCGGGTAAAATACCTTAGGTTTATAATCTACGCCGGCGCGGGGATTTAAGCGGACCCCGTTAAGATATAGGCGATTTAGGACTAAGATGCCCCGATAACGCAGACTAGCGTGCGGAGCTTCTTAAGCTTCGCTAATTACTACCGTATATTTATCCGGGGGTTTTTTAGAATTATTATGCTATTAAACGAGATTATAAGGAAGAAGGTGGCCTTCCGTTAAGGACCCGTATAGGAGGGTGCGTTCCGCACACTTAAGGACCTATTTTCGTAGGCCTTAGTGCTGCTTTAATAGGATTTTAACCGCACTATTATAGTAAAAGCGGACTATAGCGGCTAGGCGCTTAAGGGCACGCTCTCGCAAGAAGTAAAAAGGCGGAAGCAGCCTATAGCCTTCTACTTAAGGAAGCTAACCCCGGCGGAAAGGAATTACGCTATTTACGATAAAGAGATACTCGCTATTATTAACTGCTTTAAGCAATAGTAGGCGGAGCTCCGTAGTTATAAGAGCTTCGAAGTCCTTATAGACTACCGGAACCTTAAGTATTTTATAACCCGCTAGCACCTCTCCGAGCGGTAGGCCCGTTAGGCCGAGTACCTATCCCGCTTTAACTTTTAGATTAAGTATAGGCCGGGTCGGGACTCCGCCGTCCTAGACACGCTTTCCCGGCGGGACTAAGACCGCACTATAGATACGGATATTAAGGCGCGGGACCTATAGCTTATTCCGCAGGCGGCGTTGCGCACGTATATTAAGGTCTCCCTTATTAAGGAACTTTCGACCCCCCTATTTAGTGCCCTCGTTAAGGAGCCTTCGACCCCCTCGGCCGATAAGGTAAACCCGCCCGCTATATTAAAGGCGGATATCCTACCCTCCTTACCGGCACCTCCCTAAGCGCTAGGTTCGGGGGGCTAAGTAGGCCCGGGCGCCTAAGTAGCGAGGATCTTCTACGATAAGGGCCTTTAGCGTCTTTAGGATAGGCTAGCTTCTTAGGACCGCACGTACGAGAGCGTGCGGCGCGCCGTGGAGTCCGGCGCACGTTCTCTAGATCCGAAGCTACGATTAAAGGTATAGGTAGCGGACTGCTATATTAACCCGAGGGGGCACCTCCGTTAAAGGGGCAGGTTATAGGTGCCGGGCGCCCCCTATATAACGGAAGCCGATAAGAGGGACGCCCCGCCGAAGGATAAGCTAAGGAACGAGCTTTAAGGGAAGCTAGTATAGCTAATCCACGACTTTAGTATTATCGGCTACCCCGGCCGGTAAGGCACGGCGGCAGGGCTCGCGAGGGACTTTTATTAGCCCCTTATATAGCACTACGTGCGCCGCTTCCTCTATAACTATAATGTCTGCGGCCGTATAAAGATTTAGCGGGCGCTTTATAAGGGGCTCCTAAAGCAGCTGCTAATCCCGGACCGGTTTTAAACATATATTTAGATAGATTTTATAACGGATCTTCCGCTTATATTAAGGGGGAATCGCTATATATAGGTTATTAAGGACCGCCTTAGTAAGGAAGTAGTGCTTAAACTAATGCCCTTTATAGAAGCGGAGGTATATATAGAACGTTTCCTTTAGTGCTAAGCGCGGATATATAGCTAGCCGGCTTTAATTATAAGCGATAAAGGCTTTAGCTAAACGGGGCGCTTTTAGCAGCACCTTTATAAGCTGCTTTAAGTTACTTAGCTGCTTAGCTCCGCGTATTACCTATAGACCGACGGGGGCCCGGAACGCGTTAATTAAGAGGTATAAGCCTACTTATAGGCCGTAGTAGCTCGGAACTAAGCAAACTAAGACCGTTAGCTCCTAGCCGCGTAGCTTGCCTTAAATAGCAGGCTTTAAGCGTCTATTAGGATATCCCCTTTCTTCGCGTTATACGGCTTCGAACCCCCCTCCTTAATACCTTAAGCAGCGAATATAGCAGCAGAAGAGCACCTAGCCGCCTCGCTAAAAGCTAAGGCCACTCGCTTCGTTTAAAAACTTAAGGAGACTACGGACTATTACTAATCGGCAATAGCGGCGGCCGCATAGGACTAAGAGCGGCACGCTAATAAGTCTAGGTCTCCGGCAAAGAGTTTTATACTAAGAGATAAGGTTTAGTTAAACCTCCGCAACTACTAATCCGGCCGCTTAAAGAAGAAGCTTAACTAGCTATATATAAAGTTTACGGTACGGAGAGTTATTAGCTTATAAATCGTAAAGCTTAAGGGGTTGCCTTTAAGGATATATAATAAGATTAACGTAAACCTATTACGCCGGGCGGCTTAAGACCCCTTACCCGGTTAAGCGGTTACGGACCCTTAGCCCCCCGCAATCCTAGTTAAGGGGGAAGAGGAATTCGTAATTAAGGAGGTAAAGGTAGCCCGTTAAAGGAAGGTAAGTAAGAGCAAGCGGCGGGAGGTGCTCGTTAAGTAGCGTAGCTACCTAGACTTAACTTAAGAGCCCGTATAGGAGCTTGCGGGCGCTAACGCTTTAAATAAGTTCGAAGCTCTCTACGGCCCGGTAGATAAGAACAATAGGCCTAGCGACTAGTAGCTTTCCCTTAAGCGGAAACGGGGGGCAACGCTAGCCTTTTTATTACTTATAGCGTCTTATAAAGCGGGAGAAAAAGAGGAGTTCTATTTAAGGCCGCTTAGCCTAAGCGCTTAAAGCCTACGCTACTCGTCCTCGTCTTTAATCTCTTCCTCGTCGTTATCTTTATCCTCCTCCTCCTTAAGGGCGGCGGCGGCGGCCTTTAAGGCGCGGAGACGGCCCTTTAGCCCGGATATCTAGGCGGCGGCAGCGGTAAATAGGTTAAAGGCGGCGGCGGCGGCGCTACTATAGGTAGTGCGGACGGCTAGGATAAGGGCGGCGGGGATAGATAGGGGCACCGCCGATAGCGCTATAAAGGCGGTATTCCTAGCTAAGAGTAGTTAGCGCTAGTCGCTATAGTA
>JAPEBW010002184.1:0-14317 GCA_027405785.1 Ophiocordyceps robertsii
AAGGTTCTAAAGACTATCTCTTATTATAATAATACGATATCTTCTTAGCAATATATTCTAATTCTAATTTTATAAATCCGTATAAGCTTATTTACTACTCGGAGTTTAATATAGCTTTTTCGGCTATACCTTCTTTACGTAAAGAAGACCTATAGGCTTTAGGTATAAAGCTATAGTTCGCGAATGCCGGAGTATTCTTAATAAGCTTAAAATAAGAGGTATTATACGCTAACTATACTATAGGCAATTTAAAACGCTAATTATCCTACTAATAATTTATATAGCTTTTAAGGTATTGTTTAAGCGTTTGATTTAATCGTTTTATTATTCCGTTTATAATAGGGTAAAAGGCAGTACATAATTTATACTTTATACTTAAGGCTCGCATTAAGCCTTGCTAGAAATTTAAAATAAATTTCCGATCCTTATCTAAAATAATCGAACTTAGGAGTCCTCGGTTAGCTATAATATATCTTATAAAAGTATAAGATAACTTTTCTATATCTATAGCTTTATACGTTAGAATAAAATAGCCGTACTTCGTAAGACGATTAACTATAACTAAAATAAAATCGTATTTTATACTAGTCGTAAGATCTATAGACTTTAGTAGTTTCGTAATAAAGTTTAAGGCTATTAAGTCTTAAGGTCTTAAAGGAACTTCTAAAGGAATTAAGTTACTATAAGGCTTATATTATATAGCCTTGCTTTTATTATATACTTCGCATAACTTAATAACTCTTTGGATTTTCTTACGGAGGTTATAGGTATTATAATAGTTTTTAATTCTATTATATATTTTCGTAATACCTTAATATCCGTATAATAAGTACGAATAAAAATCTATTATAACTATTTTCTTAGTCTTTAGGGTAAGGAATAGCTTATTTTTATAAAACGCTATTTTTCCCTCTTACTTAAGATTCTTATATCTTTTCTTATCTAGGTTCTTATAAGAATTCTTAAGTAATTTTAAAGTAGTAAGATCTCCTTATACGTTAATAGTATATATAACGTCTTTAACTCTAAATTACTATTATTATTAAGGAATAATAAGGTCTTTTTATAGGGCTCCTTTTTATCGTTAAGGTCCGGTCGTCGGTTAATTATATTAGCTCGGTTATTCTTAGAACCTTTCTTATAAATAATTTTATAATTAAATTCCGAAAGGAATTTAGCCTATCTTATTTACCTAGCATTTAACTGCTACGTCGTGGCAAAATAACTAATATTCTTATAATCTATATAAACCTTAGGTTTATATTTACTTCCTAAAATATAATGCCGAAATTCTTTAAAAGCGTGTATAATAGCTAAGAATTCTTTATCGTAAATAGGATAATAAATCTCTATACTTACTAGCTTCTTTAAGTAGAAAGCTATCGGTTTAAGAATATTGTTCTTATCGCGCTAACTTAGTTACGCGCTTAATGCAAAGTTAGAAGCATCCGTTTCGAATTTAAACGGCCTCTTTATATTATAGGTATTTAATATAGGTTCTTTAATAAGTAATCCTTTAATTCTTTTTAAAGCTTCGTCTGCTTCTAGGTTCTACTTAAAAGGGTCTCTTTTAGCTTTCTTTAATATAGATAAAATCGGTATAATTATCTTAAAAAGGTCTAATATAAACTTCCTATAATAATTTATATATCCTATAAAGCTTTAGATTTCCTTAATATTTATAGGAATTGGCTTATCTTTAATTATAGAAATCCTTTATAGGTCTATCCTTATATAAAAAAGAGTAATTATATGCCTTAAGAATTCTACTTCTTATATATAAACGCTGTATTTCTTTAGTAAAATATTTAAGCTAGCTTTTCTTAACGCTTTTAGCACTATATCGACTTCTTTATAGTATTGCTTTAGCGTATCTAAGTAAATAATAACATTATCTAAATAAGCCGTATAGAAACGGTCTAAATAAGGATTTAATATACTATTAATTCTCTTTTAAAAGGTTGCCGGTATATTAGTTAATCTTAAAGGCATAATAAAAAATTTATAAAGTCCGTATCGCGTTCTAAAGGCTATTTTAAATTCGTCTCCTTCTTTAATACGTATTTAGCTATAAGCAGATTTAAGGTTAACCTTAGTATACTACTGCTTGTTAGCTAATCTATCTCTTATTTTACTTATAAGAGGTAACGGAGTCCGGTCCTTTATTATATCGTTATTTATCTCTTTAAAATCGATATAAAGTCGAGTTTTTTCTTTATCTTTACTATTCTTCGGAGCAAATAGTATAGGAGCTCTATATTCCAATTTAGACTCTTTAATATAACCTTTTTATAGGTTTTCGTCGATATATTCTTTTAATAGCGTTAGATACTTCTTATCTAAGTTATATATCTTACGGAATTTAGGCTTAAAGCCTTCTTTTAACTTAATTTTATAATCTTCACTACCGCGTAGTAGTAATTTATCTTTAGGTAGCGGCGTAAATATATCGAAATATCTCTTTAGCATATTTCTAAGTATTTTTAGATTACGATCCTCGGGGTGTTTTAAGTTAATAGTACCTTCTAAACGTCTTATATACTATATTCGCTCTTCGGGGTGCTTTAAATTAATAGTACCTTCCGAACACTACGAGCTAATCTTACGTATCTTATTCTTAATCTTTCTTTTATTCCGTTTCTTCTTAATCTTATCTTTTTACTTAAGGTATTGCTACTTAATATCGTTTAAGGTATTTAATAGATTTTCTCTTAATAAATTATAAGTAGCTTTATTATTATCTCCGGGGCTTTTAGTTTCTTTACTAAGGTTCGGCGTTATTTTCGCTTATATTATACTAATTATAGTTATATTGTTTTTAGTCGTACGAGTCGTCTTATCGTTTTTTATTACGATATCGATTATTGCGATATTTATATCTATATAGGAAGCTTTATTGTTCTTATCGTTGCTATTCTTTATATAGTTATCGTTAGGTATTGCCGTATTTAAATTATTTAAGGGTTTCGTTCCGGATTCGTCCTCTATTAAACTATATAGTAGAATATTTAAGGTATCGTCTTTAAACCTTAAAAGGCCTTTATCTTAATATATTATAGGATTATATTTCCGTAAAAAGAGTAGTCCTAATATAATATTATAGCTAATAGCTAAGACGTCGAAGGAATCCTTAAAGTTATAAATCCCGATTATATACTTAAGAGGATTTATCTTTAGTATAATCTTACCGTTATTATACTTAAAAGGTAATTCTGTTTTTTACTAAAAGAAGCATATAAGGCTTATCTTTTCTTCTATAACGTAATTTTAAACGATTTACTATTATAAGGGAAATATAGCTACTTATCGCACCGCAATCTACTAATACGTTAAGGCGATGTCCTCTTAATTCTAATAAAAGGGTTATTTTTATACTTTAAGAATTATTATTTAATATAAGTAAGTTCTATCTACTAGGAAATAGCCTTATTATTCTTAAGCTCGTTAGTTTTTTACCTTGTCTACTAACTTCTTAGTAGATCTTAATTCTTTTTGCGGAATTAGTCTATTTAAGTAACTAAGCTATTTATAAGCTTTAAAAACTAAATTTCTACTAGCTTTATAGTTCCTAATTACTTCGCTAATAATATTAATACCTTTAGTACGATTAATTTCTCTTTATTATTTTTAATCGTTAATCTCTTCTTGCTTAGCTTTTAGCTGATTTTTAAGCATATTTTTTAAGAATTTCTTTACTTATAAGAGCATTTCTAAATCATAATTCTTATTGCGAAGATTATAAATAGTCTTAAAATACTTACTATATCGTCGAGACGTATCTTTAATAGCTAGGTTAAGGAATTCCGTATCTTCCTTAAGCTTATCGGCTAGCTCGTCGTTCTTTTTCTTAAGATCGTCTTTATCTTTAATTAGATTAGTAATATACGTAGAAAGAGATATATAATCTTCCTCTAGCTTAATTTTGTTATTCGCTAAAGCTAGGTTACTATCTCGAAGGTTTTCGATAGTCGTTTCGTTATACTGCTTAAAGAGTAAAAGTTATTTAATCTTAATCCGGTTATTAGTGTTTTCTTACGAAAGTTCCTCTTTATTAGCTTCGATATCCTCCTTAAGGTTTTCTATAAAAACCTTAGTATCGATAGTAAGTTCCTTAGTCGTTATAGCGGGTTTATTATAAGTCTTCCTTAGTTTAAGAAACTAGCCGCTTCCTTACTTATCCGAAAGGTATATAAAGCAGTTATTATCGTAGTATCTAGTTTAAGAAAGCTACTTATATGCCTTATCCTTAATAGTAATCACCGTATTAAGATATTTTATAAAAGGAGCGTAAGGCCTGTTGCTATCTTCTTTCTTAAAAGAGGGCTCTTCGTTTTTTAATTCGAGGTCTTTAAGATTATAGCTATCTTCCGTATTGAAAAGTATAACGTTTATATTAAAATAAGGAGCGTTTTCGTCGTTTTCGTTAATAGTCTATAGGGAAGTTCCGTGCTAATAATTATCCTTAGTCTTAAAAGCATTCCTCTACTAGTTATCTAAGCTTTTAACTTCTATCTTAACTTTAGGTTCTTTTTTATAAAGACCCCTTTTAAGCGAACTAGTCTTAAATAGACTAAGGGTTAGTATAATAAGCTTTACGTTAACTTCTTTAATTTCCTCGGTTAAAGGTAGTAGTAAAGTATATCGCGGATTATAAGCTAAAAGGGCATTATTCTTACGAATAGGTATATTCCTTCCCTTAAAGGAATTCCTCTTTTTAATATAGTCTCTTATAATATAGCCTTCCTTTATATAGTTAAAGCATCGAAAAGCTTTTTAGCGGGCTTTAGCGGGCTTGCTTTAAAGGTATCTAGGTTTATTATATCGTAACCTAAGTCGCGTTTTTGCTTTTTATTATTCTTCTTAATAACCCCGCCGGGAGTCGAACGGTATTTCTTCTATTACCGGCGTTCGTATTACCTATCGTTTATTTAGACCGCTAGACTAATATAGTTTAATAGCGTCTTTAGCTTATCTAAGCGGTAAATTTCGTCTTTAACTTCTTTTTTTAGTCCTTCGTAGAACGTAGCTATAAGGGCATCGTCTTACTATTTTAGCTTAAAAGTTATCTATTAAAATCGAGCTATATAAGCCGATAAAGACGTAACCTGTCTAAGGCTTCTTAATTTATGCTTTACTAATCGTTGCTTATCCACAATTCCGAACGTTTTTCGTAGAGCTTCTTCGAAGTTATCGAAATTCTTAAAAATATTCTTTATCTTAGAATTCCTATCTTTAAGACTATTATTTATATAGTCCTTAAAAATTAGTTCGAACTATGTTACTACTAAGCCTTATAAGCAACTAAATATAAACATAACCTTTACTACTTCTTAGTTTATCGTAGTAGAATAAAACTGAAAATAAGCTTTACGAGATGTAATAAACTCTTATAGCTTAGCTAATTCTTTAGTATAAGGTTTAGGAGCTTTAATCTTTAAAATAAAACTACTATCTATAGAGCTTATTAAGGGATAAGAAAGCTTTAAATATCTAAAACTAGCTTATGGCTAACTAGTTAGCTATAGTATCGTAAAAGCAGATATTTCTTCTTCTATTTATTATAATTAGATAGACGTAATTATAATAAATACCTTTTCTTTATTCGACAACCTAAAAAACTTACTAAGTATAAAATACTAAGTAATCTTTTATTAGAGCTATTAAATTATAAAGACTCTTATAAGCTAGTTTTATATTACGGAACCCCTAGCGTTTCTTGTACGCTAAGTAGCTTTGTATAATTTATCTAATTTAAATTTACTTACTAAAAGGGATAAAGAAGACTTAGTATTAAGGTATAAATCCGCTATATCTACTATATACGTTAATTATCCGACTATATAATAACTAGCGCGCAATGTTTTTATATAGTTAAACGGATAAACATTTTATAGTTATAAGCCTAGCTTCCGCGTAGCACCTTGTTTGATTCCTAACAGAGGCATAGGTTTTTTACCGCAGTATATACGCGGGTTTTTTACTATCGCATCTCTTATACTAAGTATATTAAGATAAGGAGGCTATTAAAGTATAAATCCGCTATATTTACTATATACGTTAATTATCCGACTATATAATAACTAGCGCGCAATGTTTTTATATAGTCGGACGGATAGACATTTTGTCTTAGTATAGACTACTAAACCGAATAAGGTAAGGGTATCTTATTATGCGGATTTCTTAGGTTAAAACTAGCTAAAAAAGAAGAAAGAAGGAAAGGAAAGGAGTTAAGGGAAAGAGGAGCGAAGACCTCCTTTTATACTTTTTAAGGCTATTAAAAGGTTCCCTTTTTATATACTTTTATATACTTTTATATATTAAGCTATAACTTGTACCCCGTATAACTTATAAGGTTACTAAACTACTTCTTAAGCTAATAAAAATAGCTTACGCTATCTTTATTACTAGTTATAAGTAATATACGCTTTATTACTTACGACTAGCTTATAAGACTAAATATCCTTATTTTAAAACCTTTTATAAGATTTTATCCTCTTTTAATATAAGGCCTCCCGCTTTAACTTTATGCGAGGTATTAGTTAATTATATAAAAGGAAGGCCTCTTACTTTAACTTTATATAAGATATTAGTTAATATAAATCCTATTATTAGCCGAGGCTAGCTTAAGCTAAATATAAGCGTGTTTAGCTTATACTACTTATAGCTAATACTAGCCGTCTTTAACTATTAAGCTATATTATCTCTCCTTATAACTACTAGTATCTACTTTAATAGTTATAACTTATAACTAGTAGTATCTACTTAACTAATTACTCCTTTATATTTAGCGGTATTTACTTTACTAAATATTAGTACTTCTTAGTACTTAGGATTACTAACGGAATAGGGTTTCCGTTATAGCTACGTTAAGTCGTTTTAAGAAGAAACTTTCTAAGTATCGTATCTTATTTAATCTTACTTATGTTAATACGCCGCTTATTATATATTTAAAGTAGTCCGCCTTTTAGTATATTTCCCTCTTAAGGTTATATAGCTATAGTATTAGTACGTTATAAAATACCTCTTTAATAAACTTAAACGCGGATTAGTGCTTATTAGTCTATAAAAATATTACGTTCTTTTTATAAAGGCCGTTTAAGCACTATAAAGCCTTAGCGTAAAGCGGGATAAAGGTATAGTAGTAATTTACGAACTTAAAGAAGCTTTAAACGCCCTTTATATTCCTTAGCGCTTATTATATCCGGATAGCTTAAATCTTCTTTAAGTCGTATTAAACCTTACCCCCGGCTTATATAATAAAGCTTAAGTACTTTACTTTTTTTATTATAAAGTCGTATTTTTATAGGTTTAATATAAGGCCTACCTCTTATAACTTTTTAAGTACCTTCGCTACTTTATCTTAGTAATCGTAAAGCGACCTTAACGAGTAAATTAAAAGGTTATTTATATACGCTATAACGAACTTATAGAGGTAGTCCTTTACTACTTAGTTAATATAGTATTAAAAGGTAGCTAGCGTTCTTATAAGGCTAAATAAGTATACTTATTACTTAAATAGTCTAAACCTTGTTTAAAAGGCTATTTTAAACTTATAGCCCTCCGCGATTTTAATTTTATAAAACGCTATAACGATATTAAGTTTCGTAAACTAATATAACTTTACTAATATCCTTAGCGTTTTTATAATTAATAGTAGCGTATACTAATCCTTCTTTATAATTATATTTAAGGCTTAGTAGTTATAGTAAAAGCGTAAGCGGCCGTCGGCCTTCTTTATAAATAATACTAGCACCGCGGCTAACGAATTACTTAAGCGGATAAGGTTCGCCTTTAGTAGCTTGTTTAAAGTCTTTTAAAAAATAAGGAGTTCTTCCTTTAATATATTATAAAGAGGCCTTTATAGTAATAGTAGCTCTTTGCCGTTTTTATTTAAGGTAAGATAAATCTTATAGTCTACGCTTAGTTAAAACGGGGGTTACTTAAGTGTCTTTATAGGTGCGAAAAGGTTTAAATAAGCTTATAGTACTTAAGCCGGGATATAGTCCGCTAAGTTAACTAGCGTCTTTAGCTAAAAGGCCCTTTTTACGTCCTTTATTATAATTACCTTTACGTTAAGCACTTATCGTCGCCCTTAGTTATCCTTTTAAGCCCTTTCTTATTAGCACTTCGCTATAAAGATAAAGGCGCTTACTAGCTTCGCTTCTTAAATATTCGCGATCTTCGTAGCTTCCTTTAATCCTTAAAAGCCAATCTAAATCCCTGCTTTTCTATGCTAAATCTAATCCCCCTTAGCGTTATAAACTACCTTATTCTTCTTTATCTATAGTCTCCTTAAAAACATATTATAGCTTAACTCTAGTACTATATAGGCGAATATTTATTTTAAGTGCCCGTTAATCTTTATCTTAAACGCTATAATCCCTTTTATTTAAAGCGTTAGTACGTCTTTTAAGAAAGGCTATAATAGCCTCCTTGTCTTATCTATAAAGGGTATTTATAGCTTTATCGCTACCCCCTTACTTACGATAATATAGTAGTTATAGCCTATATCTATAAGTATATTAAGCCCCTTCTTCTTATTAATACTAACCTTAAATAGTACTAAGTTTAGCGGAAGGTATTTCCTTATTAACCTTTAAGCTATTTATTATTTCCCCTTCTCCTTTAGCGCTTAACTTTATACTAAGGTTCTTTTTTTCTTAAATTAAAATCTACTTTAATTACCTCCTTAATTATAGCTATAGCTACTTATAAGGTTCCTTCTTTCTTCTTTTTATAAAAGCAAGCGATATACCTTATTATATTATAAGCGAAATACTTTTATCTATTAAGCTAGCTTTATCCTTTTTTTAGCTAAGTTATAGCGTTAATTCTACTTATTATAGTATTGCCCTTTAAGTCTTTTCGGTCTTAGGTTACCCCCCTTATTACCTTCTTTTCGCCTTAAAACGGCTACTTAGTTTACTAAACTATTTTTAGCTTTACTGCGATCTACGCTACCCGATTAATATACGCTAAGAAGCTTAAAGTTAGAAGGTCGACTATCGCAAGTGCTTTCTTAAGGCGAAGGCTTAAGGCGCCTTTTAAAAATATAATCTATATATTATATAGCTATAACCCCCCTCTTACCTTAAAGAGCCTTTACTTAAACTTAAAGAAGAACGCCGTAAATATTTAGTTCTCTCTTTATTTAATTATACGGATAGCCGCCGCCGCCCGTAATTAAATATCGATATTAAGGTAAATCGAATTAAGGTACTTAAGGAATTCTTACTAATCGTAACTTTAATCCGCGCTAGTACTATAGTAAGTCGCTATAGTTTACTATAGCCCCGTATTTAAGTAGTTATAGATTAAGTAGAAAACCTCTTTTAAGCTTAAGAAGAAGTCTTAGTTAATCTCGTACTTTTCTTATATATATCGTGCTTAAGGCGTAAAGTAATGCCGCTAGCCGTTAAATTTCCTTAGCGCTAAGAGTAGCTTTTACTAGTCTTTCTTTTTCGTTACTTCTTTCTTTATTATAAGTATTATAGCCCCCGCTATTATATTATAAAGTAGCATTAAACTACTAATTAGTAAGCCGGCCCCTTCTTATATATATATCCTTACTATCTCCTTTAGCTTTTATAATAAGGCCTTAAACTAGCTTATTAGCTATTAAATCTACTACTAGCTTACTTAAACTTAGTAGCTCGTTTTAATAGCCCTTACTTATAGTAAGAGGATTGCTTATTTAACCCTTATAAAAATATCGGCCTTTTTTAGCCCTCCCTCTTAAGCCCTTTAAGTATAGCCCCCTTATACTAAGTAGGCTTCTTACTTACGCTATATTATAGTTAGTAAGTCTCTTTTTAGGTTATATAACCTCGTTTAAAAGGAGCTTTAAATATATTAAGGGCTTATATATACTTAGTTTAGTAGCACGTAGCTAAATAATTATTTATTTAAAGCTAAAGAGGGAAGGGGGAAATCTTTATTTAGGCTATATAGCTTAATACTTTATAAGGGTCGCTTAAGTAGCCCGTACTTAGGTTTAGTTTAAGTTAAACTTAGGCTAAGTTCGGGTAAATTCCTATATAACTTTAGCTATATATTAGCCTAACTTTAAGTTATTCGCTATAGTATAACTATAGCTCTTCTTATAGTATAGCCCGTAATACTTAGTAAGCCTAGGGATTAATTCCGTAAAGAATATAAAGTAGCGCGGTAACAAAGTATAGATCCCGAAGATCTTACTTATAGTCTCTATATATACCTCTTTTTTCTCTGCTTATATCTTACTTATATAAACGTTATATAAGGCAAAAAGATATATATAATATATAAAATTACATAGCGGATTTAATATATATTTTAGCTTATTTATACTATATACTATTTATACTATACTTAGGCTTATAAGCTATAAGAGAGTATATTTTCCTCCTTTATAGCCTCCGTTTAAAGGTACTTATAGTATAAAAGTGCGCTTTAGTTATACTGTTTAAAGTAAAGTAAAAACCCTAAAATAAGGGGGGGAAAATTTATAGCTTAAGAAAACCTATTTTTTATAAGGAAAAACTTAAAGGTTTTAAATTTCCTAAGGTTAAAAACTTATATATAAGTAAAACCTGTTATTGTTTTATTATTTAAGGGAAACTTTTATATAAGTAAAGGACCTTAAAGTTCTATAAAGAAAAGCTAAAGAAAGTAAAGAAATAGCTAAAAAGCTTTAATATTAAAATTTATATTATAACCTCTTTTATTCTTAGTAAATCTCGGAATTTATTAAAAAGTATAAAGCTTAATCCCTTAGTAAATGTTTTTGCTATATTATCTTTAGATTTTATATAATAAACTTTTATTTCCTTTTCTTTAATATAATTACGTGTTAAATTATATGCTAAGTCTATATATTCTCTTAGCTAATTTAAGTTAAGATCTTTTACTATTTTTAAAGCAGATTTAATATCTATAAAATTTAAAAGGACTTTATTTTTAAGTGTATTTATAAATATTCTTTTTACGATAGTATTAAAAAACCTATATAAATATAAAGCTTTTTTCTTAGCCTCTTTAAGGCCTATATATTCTATCCTATATATAAGGAATGCTATATATTTTTGTTTTTAATATACTTAGTATTACGGAACCCCTAGCGTTTCTTATACGCTAAGTAGCTTTATATAGTTTATCTAATTTAAATTCACTTACTAAAAGGGATAAAGAAGACTTAGTGCAGACTACTAAACGGAATAAGGTAAGGGTATCTTATTATGCGGATTTCTTAGGTTAAAACTAGCTAAAGAAGAAAAAAGAAAGAAAGGAAAGGAGTTAAGGGAAAGAGAAGCGAAGACCTCCTTTTATACTTTTCTAAGGCTACTAAAAAGTTCCCCTTTTACATGCTTTTATATGCTTTTATATGCTTTTATATATTAAGCTATAACTTATACCCCGTATAACTTATAAGGTTACTAAACTACTTCTTAAGCTAATAAAAATAGCTTACGCTATCTCTATTACTAGTTATAAGTAATATACGCTCTATTACTTATAGCTAGCCTATAAAACTAAATATCTTTATTTTAAAACTTTTTATAAGATTTTATCCTTTTTTAAAGGGAGGCCTCTTACTATAGCTCTATATAAGGTATTAGTCGATTATATAAGAGGAAGGCCTCTTACCTTAACTTTATATAAGATATCGGTCGATATAAATCCTATTATTAGCTAAAGCTAACCTAAGCTAAATATAGGCGTATCTAACCTATACCGCTTATAACCGATACTAGCTATCTTTAACCGTTAAGCTATATCGTCTCTCTTTATAACTACCGGTATTTACTTTAATAGTTATAACTCGTAACTAGCGGTATCTACTTTACTAATTACTCCTATATATCTAGCGGTATATACTTTACTAAATATTAGTACTTTTAGTACTTAGGATTACTAATAGAATAGGGTTTCCGTTATATATTCCCCTTTTTAAGGTCTTTTTAAACCTAGAAAGATAAACGTCCTTTTCTTATAAGTTCTTCTTAACCTTTAAGAAACTATTTAAATAATTAAAGAAATCCTACTTTAAAGAGAGTAACCTTAGGAATTCTTTAAAGAAAATCCTAATCTTTTATCTTTATAGATCTTTTCTAAAGAAAAATCTTTATTTAGATTTCCTTTTACTTTTACTATTTAAGATAGTAAAGAAATCCTAGCTTAAAGAAGCTAATACTTTTACTTAAGGGTTTGATTAATTAAAATCCTTAACATTTCTTAAAGCATTTTTTAAGTGCTTTATAGGTTCTTAGGTATTATCTAAACTAAGATAGTCCTTTTACTTTCCTAAATAAAAGTGTTCTTAATTTTCTATTTTCTTAGCGAGTATAGCCTTTACTATATATTCGCTTTCTTCGACTCTCTTTAAGTCTAGCTCTTTTACTACCTTAGTATTCCGTAAAGTCGGCTTTAATAAAGATATATAGAAAGTAAGGTATATAAGTAGACTAGTTAGAAGTTCTAACTTATAATTAACCTTTCCTATTTTCTTTATAACTTTAAAAGGTCTTATCTTCTTATAATCTAAAGACTTATTTAGTCTATTAGTCTTAAGATTCCTTATTAGAAGATATACTTTATCGCCTTTAAATAAAGAAGGTTCTAAAGACTATCTCTTATCGTAATAGTACGATATCTTCTTAGCAATATATTCTAATTCTAATTTTATAAATCCGTATAAGCTTATTAACTGCTCGGAATTTAATATAGCCTTTTTGGCTATAACTTCTTTAAGTAAAGAAGACCTATAGGTTTTAAGTATAAAGCTATAATTCGCGAATGCCGGAGTATTCTTAATAGGCTTAGAATAAGAGGTATTATACGCTAATTATACTATAGGCAATTTAGAAAGCTAATTATCCTACTAATAATTTACATAGCTTTTAAGGTATTGCTTAAGCGTTTAATTTAATCGTTTTATTATTCCGTTTATAATAAGGTAAAAAGCAGTGGATAATTTATGCTTTATACCTAAGGCTTGCGTTAAACCTTGCTAGAAATTCGAAATAAATTTCCGATTCCTATCCGAAATAATTAAACTCGGAAGTCCTCGATTAGCTATAATATATCTTATAAAAGTATAGGATAACTTTTCTACGTTTATAGCTTTATACGTTAAAATAAAATAGCCGTATTTCGTAAGACGATTAACTATAACTAAAATAAAATTATATTCTATATTAGTCGTAGGATCTATAGACTTTAGTAGTTTTATAATAAAGTCTAAAGCTATAAAGTCTTAAGGTCTTAAAGGAACCTTTAAAGGAATTAAGTTATTATAAGGATTATATCGTATAGCCTTGCTTTTATTATATACGTCGCATAACTTAATAACTCCTTAGATTTTCTTATAGAGGTTATAGGTATTATAATAGTTTTTAATTTTATTATAGGTTTTCGTAATACCTTAATGTCTGTATAATAGGTGCGAATAAAAATCCGTTATAACTGTTTTCTTAGTCTTTAAGGTAAGGAATAGCTTATTCTTATAGAACGCTATTTTTCCCTCCTACTTAAGATTCTTATATTCTTTCTTATCTAGGTTCTTATAAGAATTCTTAAGTAATTTTAAAGTAGTAAGATCTTCTTATACGTTAAATAGTGTATATAACGTCTTTAACTTTAAATTACTATTATTATTTAAAAATAATAAGGTTTCTTTATAGGGCTCTTTTTTATTATTAAGGTCCGGTCGTCGGCTAATTATATTAGCTTGGTTATTCTTAAAACCTTCCTTATAAATAATCTTATAGTTAAATTCCAAAAGAAATTTAGCCTATCTTATTTGCCTAGCATTAAACTGCTGCGTTATAGTAAAGTAATTAATATTCTTATAGTCTATATAAACCTTAAGTTTATATTTATATCCTAAAATATAATGCCGAAATTCTTTAAAAGCATATATAATAGCTAAGAATTCCTTATCGTAAATAGGATAATAAATCTCTACACCTACTAGCTTTTTTAAGTAAAAAGCTATTAGTTTAAGAATATTGTTCTTATCGCGCTAACTTAGTTACGCGCTTAATATAAAATTAAAAGCATCCGTCTTTAATTTTAATAGCTTCTCTATATTATAGGTATTTAATATAGGCTCTTTAATAAGTAATCCTTTAATTTTTCTAAAAGCTTCGTCTACTTTTAAGTTCTACTTAAAAAGGTCCCTTTTAGCTTTCTTTAATACCGATAAATTCGGTATAATTATCTTAGAAAAGTCCGATATAAACTTCCTATAATAATTTATATATCCTATAAAGCTTTAAGTTTCCTTAATATTCGTAGGAATTAGCTAATCTTTAATTATAGAAATCTTCTATAAGTC
>JAPEBW010002185.1:0-14301 GCA_027405785.1 Ophiocordyceps robertsii
ATATCTTTATAATCCCCTTACTCGTAGCTACAAGCCTGCTCTCTTCTACACCTATTTGCTCCTTAATTAGATTAAATAGGTTTTTAAGGCTTATAGCGGCTATAAGCTAAAAAGGGGATTTTAAAGCGTAGGCTAGACAGCGTACGAAGTAAGATAAGGTTTCGGCTGTAGTAGCTTAAGATACTACTATAAACCCAGCTATAAACTAGTTAAGCTAAGCCTTAAATATATAGTTAAGAACGGCGTAGATATTATTTTAGTTATTTTGCTAAAGCGGGTTTCCGCTAGCTATAGTAGCTATTATAAATCTTAAGACTATAGCGAGATTAGTTAACTTAAGGGCGTTAAGTATTAGCTAGTTATTTTATTAATAAAGATTTTTAGCTATACCTTAAAAATATATAAGTAGTAAGGGCTTTTAAATGGTAAGAGCTAAGCGGGAGGTATAGCTAAGTTACTACGAAACCGACTATTTAAGCTATACTATAGTATAAGGCTAAGAGGTAAGTTATTTAAGTTAAGTATTTAAAGAGGGTAATATAAGCTATCCTTTATAATACTATAATTTAAGTTAAATCTATTAGCTTAAGCGCGGTTATAAAAAGCGGCGTAAGTTTATATAAAAGCTTAAACTTAAAGGTTTTAACTTTTACTAAAAGACTTAAAGCTATAAAAGATAGCCGTCTTATTTTTATAAAGCTTAAGCGCTTACTTATATCCTTTATATTAAAAGTATAAAGGCTTAGAAGAAAGCGGGCTAAAGAAGTTGTTATAAAAGAGCTAATCTTAGCTATAAGAGATATTAAATAATAAAAAGACTTAAAATAAAAATATAAAGATTATAAGCTTAAAGTAAAGAAGGTTATATATATAAAAGTAAGCGAGGTGCCGAGGGCTATAGCTAGAAGTAAAGGGAAATATAGTTATAAAAAGAAAAAAGAAAAAGAGAGAGGGCAGGCGGCGGAGAGAACTTAAATAAGTATACTATAAGGCTAAAAAGGCCTTATTACTTTAGGTAAACGGCGGTATATTATTATTAAAATAACTAATTACCTTAAGCGTAATAAGGTATAGTTTTTTATAATTTATAATAGCTTTTAAGTCTTATACTTAAGCTTAACCGCTTAATTCTCTTTTATCTTCCGCTATAAACTAATTATTACTAAAGATAAGAAGATATATTTTTAAGAATTTATTAGTTATAATTTATAAGGTATTAAAAAAGTTCTTTACAAGATCTTTTTATAAGGATTATTTAGTTTTAACTACTAAGAGCTTAGTAGTAAAGTCTATTACTATTATATAATATTAAGCC
This sequence comes from Ophiocordyceps robertsii, assembly GCA_027405785.1. Taxonomy (NCBI): domain Eukaryota; kingdom Fungi; phylum Ascomycota; class Sordariomycetes; order Hypocreales; family Ophiocordycipitaceae; genus Ophiocordyceps; species Ophiocordyceps robertsii. The sequence goes on from JAPEBW010002185.1 coordinate 1,316, forward strand.
GGCGGGCCTTAAATTAAGATAAGCTACTTTAGTATCTTACCTTAATCGGATTAATTATAGTATTACGTTTTATAGCTATTTATAACCGTATTTATATATTTACTAAGTTATAAGATTAAGAAGCTTTTAAATAAATCTTACTATATATAAGTACGGCCGGTAAAAAATATTTAGTATAAGTATCTTTAATAATCTCCTTAGCATAAGTCTTAAGGATATATAGTATTTAGTATTTATTATTTTCTATAAAGTATAGTAATCTTTATAACTAAAGGAATAAGAGTTTAAAGATACTATCTTTATCGCTAAGCTATACTATAATCTTTACTTACTATATATTCTCTATATATTTATTAATTACTTTTTAGCGGAGCGGCAATTTAATGAATATTTTTATATAAAGGAATACGTAGTTTATTATCTCGTTTTTTTAAATACGTTTTAATTCTCCTTTTTAGTTTAAGGATACCGGCCTATCGTCTTAATACGGTAAACGTAAAAAAGCGTTTAGTATAACGTTTTTAACCCTTAAGGTATAGTATACCTTAAGCGGGAATTAGCTTAAGTATTAAGATATAAGGACTAGCTTATTATTAGATTTTTAACTAATAAAGAATAAGGATTTTTAGTATACGATTTTATAAGTACTTATATAGTTAGTAAAGATAACTACTTATAGCGTTCTTATAGATAGTATTATAGTATATAACTTATAAACTACTTATATTAAACTAGCTACTTTAAGTTCTATAAGCTAGTATTAAGGTTCTCTGCCTTAAAAAGCGCGGCTAAAATAAACGATAAGCTAAACCTTAGTTTAAGCTAATAACGTCTTTTTATCTTATTTTATACTTTTCTTTAAGTAAAAAGCTATAGTTACTACTTTATATTCTTAGGATATATTAATCTAGATAAATAGTTATTAAGCGGGGTTAAAGTAGTAAATCGTTTTAATCTTAGTAAGTTTCTTAATTAAAATCGCGAAGGCCGGTTTTTTTTCCGGAGTAGTTTAAAAAGCGGCTTTTGCGGTATATTAAGCCTATCCTTAGCCCCTTAAAGGGACTCCTTCTTTTTATCTTACTTAAAGTAGCTCTATCTTTCGTTTTTATAAAATATTAACTTCCTTAATAAAATATAAGACTATATAGCGTAGCTACTTAGTAAGGCCGATCTATTTCTTAAGCTATTAAAGGTTCTTTAAAAACGCGATATCTTTTAAAGCTTGTACGTATTTATCTATATTTATTAAGCTAATAACGTCTACCTTAAATCTAAGGAGCTATATAAATAAGTATATTAAGAAGGACTTTAGTTTAAATAAGGTAATATTATAATTATAAAAAGCGCGGAATATAGCCTTTAAATATTAAAGGTATTCTTCGGCCGTATTAAAATAAATAATCATATTATTGATATAAGCCGCTATATATTCTTAATATCTATAAAAGATATTATTAATAAACCTTTAAACGTATACTAAGGAGTTCTTAAAGCTTATAAATATTATTAATTATCTTTTTAGCCCGCGATAGCTTATAACTATAAGCCTTTCTTAGTAGTTTTAATAGATTAAAAACTAGTAAAAAAACGATTATATATTTACTATATTAATAAACTTCTTTCCTTAAAGGCGTTTTATTATATCGCTTTAAAGGGGGATTAAGTAAGCGTTTAAGGTAATTATAGCGTTAATCTCCTATAAGCCTATAACTAATTATCTCTTTTTCTTTCAGTTTCCCGTTTTCTATACTATAAATACTAGCGCCGTAAATAAAGTTAGCTTATAAACTTATTTTAATTAGCCTTATATATTTAGCTAGCTAAATATTATATTTACTACCTTTTTATCCTTATCGCTTAATAAGTATAATCTTAATACGACTTATTAGTATTGCTATCCTTTTACTAAAGAAATATATATATATTTAAATTCGTCTTTATATACTACTCCTTTATCCTTTTAAAAGCGGAAAAACGATTAAAAGATATCTTAGACTTTTAATATATATATTAAGTCCTTAGTATAAATCTAAACGCCTTTATTAGTAGTAAGTTTAAGTAAGTCTTTAATTCGGCTAATTTTAAGCTTATAGTTTATTATAAGATCTTTTTATAAAAAGTCTTTAGCGGGGTTTATTCTATCTAGATTTTCTATAAAGGCTTCCGCTAAAGGAGTAATAGTATCGACCTTCTTATATAGCTTAAACTGCTTATTAAGGTCTATAATTATCCTTACGTTTTAGCCTTAACGAAGTATTAATAGTTCTAAAGAATAGTTTATCGCTATAAAGCTTTTATAATCCTATATTATTATCTAAGCGAGCTTAAAGTCGTTAAGGAAAAATATTATATTACGTCTTAATAGCGGCGCCCGGACTTATATAAGTAAGGCGTAGCTAAAACTAGCTAAAATTATTATAAAAATTAAGTAAACTACTTATCTATATATTACAAGTCTTAGCCGGACTATCTTAACTTTAGCTTTAATCTTCTTATAGTCCGTAATTTATAAGACTAATATAAAGTTAATAAAGTCCTTTTAATAACTAACTAAAAGGTCTTAGCTAAGTAATATATTAGCTATTAAGCGTTTTACTATTTAAGCGCTAATCCTTACCTTTAAAACCGCGAGGCTATTATCTAGCCTTCTTAGTATATATATAGTAAATTTTACTTATTTAATATTAGCTATCTTTCTTACTTTTTAAATAAGAATTTATTAAGATAAGTTTATAGTTATATCCTAAAAGGTCTTTACTAAGTCGGCTTAAATAAGGCTTTAGTCTACCTTAGTATCCGTATAAGCTTTAATACTTATCTTAAGCCTTTCTTTTTTATAAACTAATAAGCATATATAAGTAAATTATAATAGCTTATTAAGGCTTAATAGCTAAATATTAAGGGAAGCCTTAACTATTTAAACGCTTTATAGCCCTTGAATAACTACTTACTATACTAAGCTATATCTTTATATAGCAATATCTTAGTTAAGGTTAAGGGAGTATTTATCTTAAATATATTAATAAGGCTTATTCTTTAAAGGGAATACTTTACTATAAAATCTATATACTTTATCGGCCTCTTAAATTAAGTCTACTATAATATAGATCGCGGTTTCTTTTAAACTTTTATCGGTATTAGATTAGGCTCTTTTTATATTATACTCTTTATTCTTTAAATAGTTATTAGTCTTTATTATAGTTCTTTCTTTAGTTATAAAGTATACCCGCTTTAGCTTTAGTATTAATAAGCGTATAGTCTTAAAAGTTCCTTTTCTCTTAAGCTAAAGAACCTTAGCTTATATTCTTAACTATTTAAATAGGTTTCTCTCTAAACTTAGTAAGCGCTATAAGGCTTATAATATATCCGCCTTTATAACGCGGTTTAAAAATATAACCCGCGGCCTTAAAAAGCCTTAAATAGATAGCTAAGGCGTCTTAAACTATTCTTTAAGTATATATAAGGTATAGCTAATTGGCCTTTACTTTTTTATAATATAGACTTATTTTTTTCACGCTAATAAGTGCTTTTAAGATCCTTAAGTATATTTAACTTATAGCTTAAAAAGAATTCCCTTTTATTTATTAATCTATTTATTAATATCCTTGTTTCTTATTAAATATTATTAAGATTCTTATAAATAAACGTTTAGCTTTTAGTAAATTACTATAATTAAGTAGTTTAGCTAGTAAAGTATAGCCTTAGCTTTATATTATAAGCGTAATATTTAAGACTTAAAGTTAAATTTTATTATTATATCCTTAATAATAAAGTGCTCTTTATTAAGTGCTTATATTACTATATTTAGGCGGATTTTAAACCGTTTTTATAAGATAGAGATCTATTAGCTTAATTTAATATTAAGCTTACTAAGTTCTTCTTATTATAGTTTTAAGAGGTCTTTAAAATTCTATTTCGCTATACTTCTTTAAAAAAAAGAGGGTAATTAAATAGCTAGTTTATCTATTTAGGCCTCGCTTTTATTAGCATTTCGGCGGATAAAGTTAATTAAATAGTTTACTTCTTAAAATATACTAGCCTTATTATCTTCTTAAACTTTATTAAAAAATACTTTTAAAAGTCTTAATAAGTTCAATCTCCTTATATCCTTAGCTTATAATTAAGGTTTTTCTTAAGGCTTAATAAGTATATTTTCTTTTTTTAATACTTATAAAAAACTAAGGAATTATTTATTTAATATTACTATTACTCTTATTAAAAAGCTTAAAGCTATACTTAATCTTAGTATTTATATACTAAGGATAGATAGGTTTAGCCCGCTAAGTATATCGCTTACTATATCCTTATTACTTATTATTAAGGTCTTAGTCTTAATACTCTTATTAAGCGCATAACTTTTTATTTTATACGTATCTTAAAATCTAGTTTACCGCGGGGCCCTTAGTATAAAAGGCTCGTTTTTATTAATCAAGAGTTTTAAAAATGCCTTAATTAGCGCGGTTAAAGCGGATAAGGCTAAATAGTAATACTAAACTAAGAAACTACGAAGTATCCTTAAAAGCGGATTTTTAGTTAAGGCCTTTAAGCTAAACTTTATTAGTAATATATAATAAAAATACTTACTAAGCTTATCGTATTAAAGAAAGAGTAACTTTATTATAAGCTTAATTTAAAGGGTACTTAGTAAGCGGGGAGCTAAATAGTTTTAAGGTTAGCTTATCCTTATTTCTTTTATTTAAAGGATAATTAATTTATTTAAGTAATACTAAATTTAGTTTACTTAATTATAAAAGTTTTATCGTTTTATAGTTTATTTTTTATTTGTATTTTAAAAGCGGGCTACCTCTTTAAAGTTAGTAATCTTAGCTTAGCTAAGCGGGACTTCTTTTACGTCTTATTTAGCTTTATAAGCTATCGCGGTATAATACTTTAAAAAAGGGTAAAGAAGATTATTAAACTAATATACTTAATAGGCCGCGGCCTTTTCCGCTTTTATAGCCTACTTATCTTAGAGTTTTATTATAAGCGCATTAAAAAAGAGGTACTTATTATTAAGGTTAGACTTAAAAGCTAATAAGCGCTTCTTATTAAAGAAAATATCGTTTAGTATTTAACTTCTTATAAGATAAGTACTTAATTATTTAATATTGTCGCTTTTAGCTTAGTAGATATTAAAGGGATTTTTATTTAAATAAGTAAGAATTACTATTATTTACTATACCTTAAAGTAGAAAAATAAAGGGATAAAGCGTAAACTAATTATTATACGTTAAGGCTAGTACTATAAACTAATTACTACTAGTTAAGCCGGTATAATAAACTAATTACTATATATAAACTTATATAAGGGTTTAAAAATAGTAAAAAGCTTATTTATTCTTTAAAGTATAGCTAGCTCCTTTATACTTAGTTCTTTAAGTTAATTTTAAGGATTATTAATTATACTATCCTTTTATTTATCGTTAGTATATAGATAAACTATAAATATTCTTATAAAATTACTTAATAAACTAAGTATAAGCCTAGTTAAAAATACTATAAACTATAATTAAGGAAATCCTTTAAATATCCTTAAATATCCCTTAAAAATTGCGGTAAAGTTTATCTTCTATTTTTAAGGTGCTTTCATAGTTAAAGATAAGTCGAACTATAATTAAGATATCCCGCGGAAATCCTTGGATATCCCTTAAAAATACTAGTAAAATCCGCTTAATAGTTTTTATAATATTTTTTATTGTTAAAAATATTGTAAACTATAATTAAGTAAGCTCTTAAGCCTTTATAGTTATATCTTAAAAACCTTAGCGGGGTCCGACTAGTAATATTCGTTATATCTCTTTAAGCGAGCCTTTATAGTATATACTTTAAGCGTTTTTATTATAGGGTTTTATAGGGCTCCTTAAGAGTAAAGTAAGGAGTCCGGGCATAGCTATTTAGATTTTGTAATATATAGCCTTTAAGTTTATATATAGCTAAAAAGTTAAAAAAAGCTTAAAAGGGGCCGAAATTAAAAGAAGCCTAAAAGAGGCTCTTACTACTATTAGTATTATTACTACTAGTCTTACTACTATTATTAATACTTTTATATTAAGGAATAGAATTAAGAAAGAAATATAATATACCCCTTTAAGGTTAAGCCTTAATAAGGGGAAGACTTAAATTACTTTAAATAGCTATTTTAAATTAAAGTTTAGAAAAGACAAATAAAGGTCTATAAGATTAATAAGTTAAAGCTACTTTCGAAATTTAAGAAAGCGTTATTTTAGTAGTAATTTAGTAAGACTATTTATAACTTTATAATTTAAAGGAATAAAATTAATAGTAAATATATTCTAAAGAAATTCTAACCGAGCTTAGTAATTATAAGTTTTAACATACTTTAAAGCTATTTTAATCTTTAGGACTTTTAAAGTAATAAGGCGTATAGTCTATTTAATATTATAAACGTTCGTAAGAATTTAAACATTTAGTTTAAGAGAAATACTAAATAAAGAGACGTAAAATTAAGATAAGTTCTTTCGCTATATTTAAAAAAGCTAAAAGCTTTACTTTTATAAACAAAGTAGTAATAATATGCTGATTTTTAATAAACTAAGCGATAGGTTTATTAAAAAGACTTATAACGTATTCTTAACTAGATTTTCTAATTTCCGGGTTGTTTTTAAAAGCTATATCTAAATAAGTAAGTAATTCCGGGTTTTTAGTATTAAATTCTTTAATACTAAAATAACATAAGAAGTAAAATTAGAAAATAAGGGATTTTACGAGCTATATATATTGCTATAAGAGATTTTATACTAATACTAAGAGGGTGTTTAAGGCTTTAAAGATATTTAGTTTAATAAAGATAGCTAAATAGTTTATAGACCTTATAAGGGATTAATTGTAGTAGACTTATTCTTTATAAAAAGTAGCTAAATCTTTCTCTAAAGTCTTAATAATAATAAAAGAGATTCTTTTAAGATAAAAAGGTTAAGGTTATATATATTCTATATTTTCTTTATATAAGTAAACTTAATAATATATAGCTTTTAAAGCTATTAATATTTTATAATACGTAATCCTAAAAAGAATGTAAAGGTACCGTTATTAGTAAGGGAATATATCTTTTTAAGACGAAATATAAAGGCTTTAGCTTCTTTTTTATTTTTCTTTTAAAATATAATAGTAATATTATTAACATAAAAGAAAGTAAGTATAGAATTTACTAAAAGGATATAGGGTTCTTTAAAGCACTATTAAAGCTATAAGGAAATAAAGGTTGAAAAAGGCTGTATTTATTAAAAAAAGGATAACCGTAAAAGTCTATAAAAGGATTTTACTAGCCGTAAATTATATCCGGGTATTTTAAATCTATCCGGGAAATAAATATAGATTTCTTTGTTAAAGTCTATATTAATAAGCGTATTAATAGCGCGTTAAAAGATTAAGTTTTAAGGTCGAATTTTATTATTATAGCTATAAAAATTTAGAAATTCTTTGCTACTAAAGTAGCTATATAGGTTTTTTATTATTATAAGGTTATAGGTCTCCGGGACGTAAAAGCGGGCCTAAAATATTTATAGGTATCTATAATTATTAAATCTTTTAGTAAAAGTCTAAGCTAAAAGCAAAGGTCGCTTAATTCTTTATTTTCGAAGCGTATAAGTAAAAGAATATGTCTTTTTTTATATAAGAATTTCTACTTTATTTTTACAGCTTTTTTTTAAATTCTTTATAAAAAGAGTATGTTAATAAATATTACTTAAAAACGAAGTAGTTTTAGTAAGTCTCTTTTCTATAGCTTCTTTTCTAAAAAAGCCTAAAAAAAGCATTAAATAAAGCTTATAAAAGCTATAAGAAAAGTAGTAATAAAGAAGCTGCAAAAGCACTTTAATTTCTTATAAATTAAGAAGCTTAAAAGAGCTTAAAGGTAAAAATTAAGTCTTAAGAAACCTTTATTAAATCTTTTTAATTTTATATATTATTTAAAGTAAGTATATCTTTTATTATAAGAATATTAGTAATTATACTATTAAAGTTAACGCTTTAAGGCAAGGGGATTAAAAGCTCGATTTAAAAGATATTATATAATATAGTTTATAAAAAAGTTATTATTATAAGACGCGTTATTAAGGCTTTTTTATAGTATATTTTACATCTTTATATAATTTAGTTACGGTAAGCAATTTAAGATTAAAAGCTATATATTTAAAGTATTACTATTTACACTTACATATATCTCTATTTACACTCACGCCTTATTTTAAAGATACGTACTAACGCTAGCCCGCCCCGCCTATTTATACCCCCGCGTATAGCAAGTACCCGTACCTTTTAAATGCCCGCGCGCCCGCGCGCCTGCGCCCCCGCGCGCGCCCACACACGCAACCTACACACGCACTCGCCCGCCCACATACACACATTGCACCTTTAAAGCTCTTACTAAAGACCCTCGCCCGCACACACATAAGACCCTCGCCCGCGCACATATAAGACCCTTAGGCGGCGTTAAGGGCATTAAGGGCGCCGGATTAATTAACGGGCCGCGTTATACGCGCATCTTACGAGAGCTTTAAAGATGCGTTTTTTAAGCGAATTAAGCTATAGCCGAGAGCGCTGCGTGTAGGCTACGTGTATAGGCTGCGTGTATAGGCGCGGGCGGCCGCGGGCATTTAGAAGGTACGGGTACTTGCTATATGCGGGCGGTATAAATAGGCGGGGCGGGCTAGCGTTAGTACGTATCTTTAAAATAAGGCGTAAGTGTAAATAGAGATATGTATAAGTGTAAATAGTAATACTTTATATTAATAAAAGAAGTCGACTTTATTATTTTACTTACGTTTTATATAAAGATATTAGTACTTTAAAAATCGTTATATATAGTATTATTTAATTTTATAATATATAGTTAAAATAAGTATTTTTTAATTACTATAAGGTCTTATATAAGTACTATCTTTATAAAGAAAAACTACTTATTAAAAGTAACGTTTTATACTTTTTTAACCTTTTATTAAGAAAGGGTATAAATTAAATAAATATAAATAAAACTATAACTAACTAAGTAGTTAACTTTTAAATACTTTTTAAGCTTAAAGTCTTTTTTAAGGTATTCTTAAGAGCTTATATCGTTAAAAGGTAAGCTTTATAGCTATATATATAAATAGTAAAAGATTTAAGAGAAATAATAAGAATTCTCTTACTATTTTTAATAAGCTAGGTTTATAGTTATTAACTTAAAGAAGTCTAAGGTCCTTAAAAAGACTTTTTAAAAGTCTTATTATAAAGGAAGGTAGCTAGTCTTTATATTTCCGGCTAAGGAATAATAAGTAAATTTAAAGAAACTCGTATTATAAAAGCTTAAAAGAAAATTACCCCCTTAGTATATTCGGCAAAGCCGTTTTAAGCTAGTATATAAAGGGTTAAAGGTTTGTAAATAATTCTTTATAATATAATAAATTCTTAGTATTCTTTTTATAAAGCTTTATTATTATCCTTATAAATTTTATAAATAGTAAAGTTAATCTGCCTTAGTATATAGCTTTAAAAGCTAGTAAGGTAGATTAAAAGCTCTTTTAATATTTTATTCGGAAGGGCATAAAAGAAGATTAAGTTAAAAAAAATTGTTAATAATAAGGAAAGTAGCCTTCTTCTTATTATAAGGATTTTATAGGGAAAAGAGGTTATAATAAATCAAATAAAAAGATCTTATAGCTTTAGTAGCTAGTTATTCTTAAGACATAAATTTCATTGCTTTTCTAAGCTTATTAGGCTTGTAGTTAAAAATAGTAAAAAACGTAAAAATAGCTATACTTTTATTAAAAAATGTTTTTTACAACGCCTACTTATTAAGGTGCTTTTATCTCTTATGCTAAAGCTAAAGGAATAAAGAGAAAGTATTATTTATAGTAAGTTCTTTTATTTTCTTTTATAACAAAAGTCGAAAAGAAAAAAAGATAAAAAATTAAAGGCAAGGGAGGAATTAAGGTAAAAAGAAAAGCTATTTTAATTTCGTTTCATTTTATAACGTATTAATTATATAAAAGCTAAGTTTTATAAACTTTTTTAGTAGTAGTAAAAATATTGCTAGTCTTAGGACTTTAGTAGATTTTAGCTTCTTATAATTTTAATAAGAAAGTAACGCTAATATAAAAAGTTAGTATAAAAGTAACATTATTTAACTAAAATAATTTAGTAGAAGTTCGTATAAAGACGGTGCTATAACCTAGGATTTAGGACTTCTTAAAGCCTACTAAAGCTAAGGCTTACGTTAGTATATAGTTTAAGAAGTAGTCTTATACTTAAAAAATATTCTTATTTAATCCGTAATTAAGAATTAATACGTTTTTTAGTAGGTTATATTTATAAGAATACTGATATTATAGTAAGAGGGGCCGTTTTAGCTGCGGCTGCGGCCTATATTAATATATTTATTAAATCCGGGTTTTTAAGGATTTTAAATCTGATATAAGATTTGCTAATTTCAATTTCTCGTCTTTATAAAGGGCGTTTTAAAGCGCGGCTTTATAACGAGAAATAGTAATTTATTTGTTATTAAATATATAAAATATTTTATTTTTTTTGCCGTTTAGCCGTATTTCGTCGTAATAATAAAAGCAGTTTATATAATAATACTGTTTTTTATAAAGGTAAAAAGGTAAAGAGGAGGAAGAAAAAAAAGAGAAAAAGTCTTTTAAAAAGTAGCTTTAGAAAGTATTAAAGGAGGTAGATTTTAATTTCTTCGTAGATTTCGTAGCGTCTTGTCTTTTAAAAATCTTTAAAATTTCGATGCTGTTACGGGCTGGGCCCTAGATTGGGCCCGGGCTGCGCCCGTGCAACCCTTGATAGGCGTGGTCAATTGACTAGCTGGCAGCTTAGTTAATTCGTCTTCTTTTGCCGTGCGCCTGGCGCACCACCTGCCGCAGCGGGTAGATTGAATGGCTGCCCCGCAGCAACGAACAGTAGCATGACCACGTGCTGTAGCCCCGTTGGGGCCGACCCGTTACAGATGCTATTTAAAAAGATATTTTTACCCGTTTTTATTATTTCTTACTTAGTTGTTTATTTAGTTAATCGAGTAATTAAGAAAGGAGCTATTAAGGCTAAAAATATCCTTTAAAAGGCTTTATATAAAGCGTAGGTCTTATGCTTTTAAAAGCTACGTTCTTTTTATATTTATAAAGGCCTTTTACTAGTTAGCAGCTAGATTAGTTTTATTTAGCAAATATAAAATCCTTTGAAAATTTATAAGGACTTCCTTTTTTTATTCTACGAAAAAGAATATACCTGTCTTTATAGTAAAGAAAGTTAAATAAGACTATTATAAATATTTACTATTATAAAAGAGTAGTTTCTAATGTTTTTTATAATATATTGCTTAAAGGTTAAAAGGGCCGTTTATTAGTCTTTATAGCTTTATAATTTAGTTTAATCCTTAAAGTAAAAAACCTTTAAGTTTTTAAATTATTAATAAAAAGGTTAGTAATTTCATTTGCTTTAAGGTTTACCTATATAACTAAGGGTTCCTTAAGAAGCTATAAAAAGGTCTTTTTAAAAGCGACTAAGAGATTAATTTAATCTTAAATCTTTTAAGAAATAGTATATTTTTATATAGTAAAGTTCTAACGCTTTTAGTAAAAAAGGCTATTAAGGATAAGTTACTTAAAAGAGCTTGCAAATTCTATTATTTTAATGAAGTAAAGGGGAAAGTAGAAAAATAAGGCGGCGTAAATAAAGGTGCTTTTATAAGTGATTTTTAGTAAGGAGTGCGTTTTTCACTCTTAAAGAGGATAATCGACCGGTAAAAGCGTAATAAAATAAAATAAAGGTGCTATAATAACTTATTTCTTTTATATAAAAAAGAAGAAAACCGGGCTTATATTAAAGGTTAAAGCAGCAGCGAAATTGTGAGGAAATCAGGAGATTACATAGTAACACGTAATAGAGGAGTCGATATTATATAAGGCAGGATTTAGCTAGAATTGATTAATAAAGAATTAAGTGCGTAAGTGCTTGTATAATCTCTAGCTATTTAGTAGCGGGAGATTCGCCTTTTATAGATAAATATAAGGGAACGGAGTGACATATCCGGACCGGCCTTCGGGCGGTTTTTCAGCCCGAGAAATGTTGATTTTAAAGCATTTTACCCCGTGGCTAGATATCCCTTCCTTATGCGGCAATTCGTGTTTAAAGTTAGTTAAGGTTAGTTTAGGTCTAAGCGGATCCTTATTTTATCTAGCTACCCTAACCTCCTTAGTTCCGTATATAACGTTATAGATATCGTATAAGAACGTAAGAACCTAGAGAATAACGAGCTAAAGCTAGGCTATTTAATACGGGTTTTTATATAATTTATATACCCCCTTATGCTTAGCTAATTAAGTAAGGATTAAATAGCTAATTTATTAAAGTAGTAAAATCACTCTCTTATAGCCTCCCTTAAAGAGTAGATTTATATACTCTTTAGTAAATTATTAAGGTAGTATATATATAAGGTAAAGTCTTTTTAATTATAAAGAAAAACCTCTCTTATATTTAGGATATAAAAAAAAAAAATTTTTTAGGAAAAAATATTTTAAGGTATATATTTATAGAAAAACGTTATAAAAGGAAAAATCTATAGTTCTATTATCTAGGCGTAAATAAGTAGCTTAGTCTTTAGGAAAAATAAACAGTGATTTAAAAACCTAGTTCTTTTAATCTTTATTTAGGAAACCTTTTAAAGGGAAAAATCTTAGTAAGAGAAAAGGTATAGAAAGCAAAAGAATAACCTTTAACTACTCCTTTTATTTATAAGACTTCTTATACTAAGGATAATCCGGTCCTAAACTTATTAATTAAAGCAGGACTTAATTCCTTAGTAAAGATATTAGCTATATTATCTTTTAATTTAATATAAAAGACCCTGATTTCTTTATTTCTAATATTTATTCTCGTATAGTAGTATGCAGCGCGTATATGTTTAGTATGCTTATAAAATTTAGAATTTTCTGCTAATTTAATAGCAGCAGTATTATCTATTAAAATAAGGGGAATACTATTTA
>JAPEBW010002186.1:0-14294 GCA_027405785.1 Ophiocordyceps robertsii
GGGGGCAAGAGGAGCAAGATGAAAATTATGGGAGTCCAAATCGTCGTTGTCGGCCGTTTGAAGTCGAATCGATGATGGGCAAGGAGATTGGGGTGGACGATGAGGATGGCGAAGGCGAAAGAAAGCCGGTGTGTAGGCGCCGGCGGCCAGCAAGGGGGTTGCAGCAGCTTGAGCACTGATGTTGATGATGCCACACGCGTTTTTACGGGGGCTACAGGTCCGCCGAGGAGGCTTGCTACCTACTGTAGGTAGGTAATTTGTACTGTACCTAGGTACCTACTTAGGCATTCAAGTATGTACAGGGACTTGCATGTCCGGTGCTGCTTCGCGCATGAGCAGCCGAAACAGAGTATCTATACTCTGTACAGAGGAGCATTTCAAAAGTCGTGACTTGGTACAGTGGCTTACAGGGGCTTACAGGGGAGCTGTCGGGTCACGACTTTTAAAGTGCTCCTCTGTACAGTTATTGGGTGGCAGATGCGCGTTGTCCGTGCCTCGCCCGGCAGCCGTAGCCAGGACTCAAAATACGTGCAAACCTCCATGGTCACACGCTGGGCTACCTACCGAGGTACCTAGCTAGATATGTGGAAAGAGGGAGCTCTGGAAGATGATGATGGTGTCTAGCTAGCTAGGAAGGAATGTGTGTGCGAGGGGTGCCCTTATATATATATGTGGCTAACCACTGCAAATAAGGGCTAGGGCTACGCCTAGGGCTCTCGCAGTGAAATAGGTATAGGGCCCTAGCGTATGCACTCCTTATATTTATAATACCTCCCCTTAGCTATATATAGGGCGTATATATATATAAAGCCTTATAATATAGCCTCTCTTTTATATATTACTCTTACTTTAGTGTTTTTTAATCTAACTAATTATAACTAGTTATTTTACTTATATAATGCCTTATTTATATATAAAGCCTTTTAAAGCTTTATTTAGCCGCCTTTCTTATTCTTAGCTCTTAAACGAATTAGTCGTATTTTTCTCTTAAGAGGCCCTTTATAAGGCTATCCGCGATTATTTTATTAGTCTATACTTATACTAGCTAAAAGAAGCCCTTATTAGTATAGTAAATAATTTATTTATAGCGAATATTAATATACTTAGTCTTAGCTAAGTTATTCTTATTTAGTACTATAAGCCTCGCGTTTTAGCTATCTATAAAGATTATAAATAGACTTAGCTATAGCTAGCTTAGCTTTATTAATAGCTAATATTATTATATTATAGCTATGCTTATAAGTATAAGGTTTATAAACTCCGCCTTAATTAATAAGGTCGCTATAATTATTTACTTTTTGCTTTTTTAAAAGATAGGCCTATTACTAAGAAATATAATATAGCTAGCTATAAAGCAATAAGTACTTTAATTATTAATAAAAGAGATATCTATATATATATAGAACTTAAAGTCCTTAATTAAGTATTTCCCCCTTATTACGACCCCGTAATTTAAGGTGCCTTTAATATAACGCTATATCGTCTTTATAATTACTATATAGTTATATATTAAGTTATTATTAGCCTTAAAAAGCTTATTTACTATATATATAATATCTAGCTAAGTGCTTATTAATAAGTAATTAAGGCTACTAGTTTAGTAAAGCTATTTTATAGTATTTATTATAAGTTCTTAACTCTTTTAGTTATAAGGAACCTTAAGTTTTATTAGCTATAGCGCTTTTATAGCTCCGGTAACCTCTTAACTAAATTTCTTAAGGATCTTCTTAGCGAACTTTATTTAGTATATAAAAATCGTTCTTACTACCTTATCCCGTTTAAATTAAATACTTAAGAATTCTTAAGGCTCGCTAAGCTACTTAATCTTATATAGCTTAGTTAAGATATTAGCCGCGGCCTTAATAGCTTTCTTAATAAGTGCCGTTATAATAAAATTATTTATATAAATAATTATAAGTATATCGCTTACTTTATAGTAAAGAATATGCTTATTTATCTTAAGGCGCTTAAAGCTATTATTAAAAGCCTATATATACTTAGTTTAATAGTATATAGCTAAATAATTATTTATTTAAAGCTAAAAAAAAGGGGAAATCTCTATTTAAGCTATATAGCTTTATACTTTATAAAGGTCGCTTAAGTAGCCCGTACTTAAGTTAAGTTTAAGTCGAACTTAAGCTAAGTTTAAGTAAAGTCTTATATAACTTTAGCTATATATCGGCCTAACTTTAAGTTATTCGCTATAGTATAACTATAGCTCTTTTTATAGTATAGCTTATAATACTATCCCCCTTTTAAGCTATTACGCACCGGGGTATATAATATTAGCGCCCCGCCCCCCCGCTCCGCGCTTAATATTAATCGGTATAGTTATTTTTATCGTGCTTATAATTATACGCTAACGCCTCCTTTTAAATAACATTATATTAAGGTATTAAATATATTATACGCTTACCTATCCGCGCCGCTATATCGTTTTTAGTAGCGCTAAGGCGGTATAATATATCTCCTCTACTTACTGCTAATATTAATGCTTAAGGTACGTTTTACCTTCCCGCCGCTTATAATCCTTAAGTATAAATACCCTTCCTCTCTCCCTCTTTTCCCTCTTTTCTTTCTTTAATTATTAATTTACCTATACACGCGCCCCTTTTTATAATAGCTTCGCCGCGCAGCGCCTTAATATATTTACTATAACCCCCCGCGCCTTATCTCCCGCTATATTATAGGCGTTTACCCGTTTAGCGCCTTTTAACACGCTTAGCGACTATATACTACCGCCTTTATATTAATCTTCGCGCTTACTATTATCGCTTAATAAGCGGAGCGCGATATATAGTACTACTATATAGCGCCCCTTTTACCTTATATATATTAAACGTATAGCGTCTCTTAATATAAATACTTAATATAAAGCTTATTAAAATTAAGCCTCGCTTTATACTTAAAATTATTTTGCTTATGCTTATACCGGATTACGCTATTTACTTATATATCCCCGTTCTTAAACTATATATAATATAATGCTAACGCGATATTAGTATATTAATAATATAGTCGCCGCTATAAACGCGCTTTAAGACTATATATCTTAAAGGACGTTTAAAGATTACTATATTAACTTATATATACGTTTTTTAATATTTAATAAACGCTAGCTAAAAGGATATTATTAATAATTACTATAGTATATAGAGTTAGCTTATATTATTACTATAGCGCGCTAGGCTTAAATATACCTTAATATTTAAGGTTAATTTATTAATATCGGTAAGTAGTAAGTAGATTACTTTAATTAAGTCGTAGCTTTTTATATATTTTATTTATATTTACTTTATATCTTATTATATCTTATTATATCCTTTATTTATCTTATTATTATTTATACTTAGTGCGTATTTATAGTGTATCCTCCTTATGCTTATTGTTTAGAATTGTTTTAATATTTACTAAGTATAGCTTAAAACTTCTTTTTATTTTTCTTAGTTTTCTTTCTTTTTTCCGCTACTTTCTTTATTTTATCTCTTACTCCTTAGCTCGGCCTACTATCGTCCTTCCGCCTCGCCTTTATCGTTCTTTATTATATTACTATATTATCCTTTAAATTCCTTTAAGGCGATTATATCTTAAAAGTCGCTAATTAGCTACTATATTAAGTTAGCGTACTTATACTATTTTACTAAGACTAAGCGCTATCTCCCCCTTTTAATTTATTTTTACCAGGCTTAATTAATCTTCTTTATAATATACTTTAGTTTATCGTTTTCCTTAATTACTAGCAATAGCTAGTAATTGTTAACTACTTAGCTAAGTAAGGGGTTATCCGCTATATAGCGGAAGAACTTTATATATAGTCTTTTATATACCCTCTTTAGTATATTAAGTTTTATTATATATAGGCTTACTACTTTTATTATAGTATACTTTTAGTATAGCTAGTTAAGCTTTTAGTAAGGCCTATTTATAGTATACTTCCTTATATTTAGCTATACCTTATCGCTTACTTAAAGTCTTTCCGCCGGCGTACGCGATAGGTTTACTATCTCCTTTTATCTTACTTACGATATAGCGATCGCCGTTTAAAGGAAGTCGGCGACTTCCCTTATTTTTTATATAAGGTTTCGTGCGCTCTTTATATTTAGTATAAGCGGTCCTTCTTTTTATACGATTTAAATCGGCTTAATATTATACTTATATATAGCGAAGAAAAGGCTTATACCTATTATTAATACTACTTAATTATTAAGCGCCGCTTAAGCGTAAAGTAGCTATACCCCTTAGTTATCTTACTTATAGCAAACGTATATATAAAAGTATGCTTATACTTTTTAGTTTACGTGCTTTATCGCCTTATTAGTCTGCGGGTAATAAGCTAAACTTAGTTTTTTTTAAACCCCGGTTTATTAATAAAATTCCTTTTAAAATTACCTTATTTAGTTTATTCTTTAATCTAAGATAATAGACTTTAGTATTTTATAAAAGCGGAAGTAAGATTATAAAAACTTAGTAGCGTATACTACTACTTTTATTATTAGCACCGCTTTTAAAGTTATTGCTTTTATTAGCATATCTATTATTACTTAAAGGTTTTAAAAGCCCTTAATCCTTATTAGCGGTAAGTTAATTATAAAGTCTATTATTAAGTATATAAACGGCTATATAAAGGGCGGTAATAGTCGGAGAAGCCCTTTTTAAAGTTGTTTTTAAATATACCCTATTACGGAATCTAAACGGCCACGCTTAAACTCCTTACTCTACTCTTAAGGAAGCCCTACGGAACCCCGCAATAAGAACGCCCGGAGCACGCACTACGAAGGCTCGCTTAAGGAGATACGACGAATATTACCGGTCGGACCCCGCTAAGGTTTCTAGGATATAACTATAGAGGGTTAAGAGCCTACCTAACTATAGTTTATAACGTCTTTAACTAAGGGAGATATTATAAAAACTATTAAGCGGATTCCGCTAGTATCTTTAAAGGATTTTTAGGGATTTCCGCGGGATATCTTAATTATAGTTCGACCTATTTTTAACTATAAAAGCACCTTAAAAGATATAGGATAAACCTTACCGCGATTTTTAAAGGATATTTAAGGATATTTAAGGGATTTCCTTAATTATAATCTATAGTGTTTTTAACTAGGCTTATACTTAGTTTATTAAGCGATTTTATAAAGATATTTATAGTTTACTTTATATACTACGGATAGTATAGTTAAAGATCCTTAAAAGTAGCTTAAAGGACTAAGTATAAAGTAGCTAGCTATACCTTTAAAAATAGATAAGCTTTTTACTATTTCTAAACCTTTATATATAATTACGTGCGGTAATTAAGCCGTTATACCGGCTTAACTAGTAGTAATTAGTTTATAGTACCGGCCTTAATTAGCGGTAATTAGTCCGTAGTACCGGCCCCGACTAGCGGTAATTAGTCCGCGCCTTATTCCCCTATCTTTACGCTATAAAGCATAGTAAATAGTAGTAATTCCTACTTATTTAAACGGAAATCCCTTAAATATCCGCTAAGCTAATAGCGACTATATTATATAATTAAGTACTTATCCTATAAGAAGTTAGATACTAAATAATATTTTCTTTAGTAAGAAGCTTTTATTAGCTTTTAAGTCTAACCTTAATAATAAGCACCTTTTCCTTAACGCGCTTATAATAAAACTCCGAGATAAGTAGGCTATAAAAGCGGAAGAGGCCGCGGCCTACTAAGTATACCGGTTTAACAATCTCCCTTACCCCTTTTTAAGGTACTATACTATAATAGCTTACGGAGCTAAATAAGACGTAAAATAAGTCCCGCTTAGCTAAGCTAAGACTACTACCCTTTAAAAGGCAATCCGCTTTTAAAATACTAATAAAGGATAGACTATAAAACAATAAAATCTATATAACTAAGTAAACTAAATTCGGTATTACTTAAACGGATTAATTATCCTTTAAATAGAAAAAGTAAAGATAAGCCGACTTTAAAACTATTTAGCTCCCCGCTTACTAAATACCCTTTAAATTAAGCTTATAATAAAGTTACTCTTTCCTTAAGACGATAAGCTTAGCGGATATTTTTACTACGTATTACTAATAGAGTTTAACTTAAGGGCCTTAACTAAAAATCCGCCTTAAAGGATACTTAGTAGTTTCTTAGTTTAGTATTACTATTTAGCCTTATCCGCTATAGCCGCGCTAACTAAAGCATTTTCGGGACTTTTAATTAATAAAAACGAGCCTCCTATACCGGGGGCCCTATAGCGCACCGGATTCCGGGATACGTATAAAACGGAAGGTTAAGCACTTAGCGAGAGTATTAAAACCGAGACCTTAATAATAAGCGATAAGGACGTAGTAAGCGATACCCTTAGCGGGCTAAACCTATTTATACTAAGCGCGTAAATACTAAGATTAAGTATAGCCTTAAGCCCCTTAGTAGGAATAGTAGTAATATCGAATAAATAATTCCTTAGTCTCTTTTAAGCACTAAGAAAAGAAAACGCGCTTATTAAGCCTTAGGAAAAACCTTAATTATAAGCTAAGGATATAAGGAGATTTAACCTATTAAGACCTTTAAAAGCATCTTTTAACGAAGTCTAGGAAGATAATAAAGCTAATACGTTTTAAGGAGTAGACTATTTTATCGACTTTATCCGCTAAAACGCTAATAAAAGCGAGGCCTACGCGGATAAATTAGCTATTTAATTGCCCTCTTTCTTTTAAGGAAGTGCGGTAAAATAGTACTTTAAGGACCTCTTAGAACTATAATAAGAAGAACTTAGTAAGCCTAGCGTCGGACTAAGCCGATAGATATCCGCCTTATAAAAACGGTTCGGAATCCGCTTAGATATAGTAATATAAGCACTTAATAAAGAGTACTTTACTATTAAAGATATAGTAGTAAGATTTAACTTTAAGTCTTAAATATCGCGCTTACGATATAAAGCTAAGGCCGCGCTTTACTAGCTAAACTACTTAACTATAGTAATCTACTAAAAGCTAGACGTTTACTTATAAGAATCCTTATAACGCTTAATAAAGAACGAGGATATTAATAGATAGATTAACGAATATAAGGAAATTCTTCTTTAGCTATAAGTTAAATATACTTAAGGATCTTAAAAGCACTTACTAGCGCGAAAGAAATAGGTCTAACTTATAAAAAAGTAAGGGCCGACTAGCTATACCCCGTACGCACTTAAAGGATAGTCCGGGACGCCTTAGCTATCTATTAAAAGCTTGCCGGGACTAAGGGTTACGTTTTTAGACCGCTTAGTAAGGATAGATATACCTCGGGCCTTATAGCGCTTACTAAGTTAAGGAAGAAACCCGCTTAAATAGTTAAGAATATAAGTTAAGGTCTTTTAGCTTAAAAGAGAAAGGACCTTTAAGACTATATACTCGCTAATGCTAAAGCTAAAACAGGCATACCCCGCGACTAAGAAAGGAACTATAATAAAGACTAATAACTATCTAAAGGATAAAGAGTACGATATAAAAAGAACTTAGTTAGATACTAACGAAAGCTTAAAGGAAACCGCAATCTATACTATAATAAACTTAGTATAGGAGGCCGATAAAGCGTGCGGATTTTACGGCGAAGCATTCCCCTCGAAAAATAAGCTTTACTAATACGTTAAAGATAAACACCCCCTTAACCTTAGCTAAGACGTTGCTATATAAAGACGTAGCCTAGTATAGTAAGTAGTTATTTAGAAGCTATAAAGCGTTTAGATAGTTAAGGCTTCCCTTAACGTCTAGCTATTAAACCTTAATAAGCCGTTATAATTTACCTATATACGCTTATTAGTCTATAGAAAAAAAGGGCCCGGGATAAGTATTAAAGCCTATACGGACACCGGGGCAGACTAAAGCCTTATTTAAGCTAACTTAGTAAAGACCTTTTAAGACGTAACTATAAACTCCTCTTAACGAATTCTTATTTAAGGAGTAAGAAGAATAGCTACTATTAAATAGGCGGAATTTACCGCTTATATACTAAGAAGGCTAGACGGTAGCCTCGCGGTCGTAAAGGTAAGAATCGGCGCTTAAATAGTAAAACTCTTAGCGGCTAATATATTACTTAGCTAAGACTTTTTAGTTCCTTACTTAAAGGACCTTATTAACTTTACGTTAGTCTTATAAATCGGGGCCTATAAAGGAATTAAAGCCGAAGTTAAGATAGTCCGGCTAAGACTAGCGATATGTAGATAGGTGATTTACTTAGTTATTACGACGATTTTAGCTAGTTTTAGCTAC
This sequence comes from Ophiocordyceps robertsii, assembly GCA_027405785.1. Taxonomy (NCBI): domain Eukaryota; kingdom Fungi; phylum Ascomycota; class Sordariomycetes; order Hypocreales; family Ophiocordycipitaceae; genus Ophiocordyceps; species Ophiocordyceps robertsii. The sequence goes on from JAPEBW010002186.1 coordinate 8,218, forward strand.
GCCCTACTTATATAAGTCCGGGCGCCGCTATCGGGGCGTAATATAATATTTTTCCCCGATAACCCTAAGCTCGCCTAGATAATAATATAGAATTATACGAGCTTTATAGCGATAAACTATTTTAAGGAACTACTAGTACTTTATTAAGGCTAAAAGGTAAGGATAATTATAGACCTTAATAAGCAGTTTTAGCTATATAAGGAGGTCGACGCTACTACTCCCTTAGCGGAAGCCCTTATAGAAAATCCGGATAGAATAGACCCCGCCGAGGACTTCTTATAGAAGGATCTTACTATAAACTATAAACTTAAAATCGGCTAAACTAAGGACTTACTTAAACTTATTACTAACAAGGGCGTTTAGATCTATGCTAAAGACTTAAAATACGTATTAAAAGTCTAAGATATCCTTTAATCGTTTCCTTACCTTTAAAAAGATAAGAAAGTAGTATATATAAACGAATCCGAATATATATATATTCCTTTAGTAAAAGGATAGCAATACTAATAAGTCGCATTAAGATTATACCTATTAAGCGATAAAGATAAGAAGGTAGTAAATACGATATTCGGCTAGCTAACTATATAAGGCCGATTAAAATAAGTTTATAAGCTAACCTTATTTACGGCGCTAGTATTCGTAATATAAAAAACGGTAAACGGAAAGGAGAAAGGATAAGTAGTCGTAGACTTATAGGGGATTAACGCTATTACTACTTTAAACGTATACTTAATGCCCCTTTAAAGCGATATAATTAAACGCTTTTAAGGAAAGAAGTTTATTAGTATAGTAGATATATAATCGTTTTTTTACTAGTTCTTAGTCTACTAAGACTACCGGGAAAGGTTTATAGTTATAAGCTATCGCGGGCTAAAAAGATTATTAATAATACTTATAGGCTTTAAGAACTCCCCGGTATACGTTTAAAGGTTTATCGACAATATCCTCTATAAATACTAAGAATACGCGGCGGCTTATATTAACGATATTATTATTTACTTAGATACGGCCGAAAAACACCTTTAATATTTAGAGGCCGTATTCCGCGCTTTTTATAACTATAATATTACCTTATCCGGACTAAAGTCCTTCTTAGCATACCTATCTATATAGCTCCTCGGATTTAAGGTAGACGCTATTAGCTTAATAAATATAAACGAACGCGTGCGAGCTTTAAAGGATATCGCGTTCTTAAAGAACCTTTAATAGCTTAAGAAATAAATCGGCCTTACCGGGTAGCTACGCTATACGGTCCCGTATTTCGCTAAGGAAGTTAACGTCTTATAAAAACGAAAGATAGAGCTACTCCGGGTAAGATAAGAAGAAGAAGTCCCCTTAAGGGGCTAAGGACGGGCTCGATACGCCGCGAAAGCCGCTTTTTAGCCTACTCCAGAAAAAAAAGAAGCCTTCGCGATTTTAACTAAGAAACTTACTAAGCTTTAAACGATTTACTACTTTAACCCCGCCCGATAACTATTTATCTAAATCGATATATCCTAAGAATATAAAGTAGCGGTTATAGCTTTTTACTTAAAAGAAAGTATAAAATAAGATAGAAAGACGTTACTAGCCCGGACTAAGGTTTAGCTTATTATTTACTTAAGCCGCGCCTTTTAAGGCGGAGAACCTTAATATTAGCTTACGGAACTTAAAGTAGCCGGTTTAATATAGGCAGTATATAAGCTACGCACTATAGTACTATCCGTAAAAACGCTATAAGTAGTTATCTTTACTAACTATACGAGTACTTATAGAATTATATACTAGAAATCCTTATTCTCTATTAGTATAAAATCTAACGATAAGCTAGTCCTCGCGTCTTAATACTTAAACTAATTCCCGCTTAAGGTATGCTATATCCTAAGCGTTAAAAACATTATGCTAAACGCGCTCTTACGTTTACCGCACTAAGATAATAGGCTAGTATCCTTAAACTAAGAAGGGGAATTAAAATATATCTAAAAAGATAAGATAATAAACTGCGTATTCCTTTACGCGGAAGTATTAATCGAATTGCCGCTCCGCTAAAAAATAATCGATAGATATACGGAAGATATATAGTAAGCAAAAATCATAGCGTAACTTAGCGATAAGGATAAGGTCCTTAGACTTTTATTCTTTTAATCGTAGGGGTTACTATACTTTACGGAGAATAACGGACGCTAAAGACTATATATCCCTAAGACTTATACTAAGGAGATCGTCGAAGACGCCTACGCTAAACACTTTTATACTAGCTATACGCGTATATAGTAAGACCTATCTAAAAGCTTCTTAATCTTATAGCTTAGTAAATATATAAACGAGGTTATAAATAGCTATAATACTTACTACCGCAACTAAACCGACTAAGGCAAGACGTTAAGATAGCTTATCCCGATTTAAAGCCCGCCGGTTTTATACTATATAATAGTAATAGACTTTATTACCGGGCTCTTAGTAGTTTAAGCTAAACAATCCCCGTAAAAAGATCCTATAAAGAACTTTTTTAATACCTTACTAACTATAACTAATAAATTCTTAAAAATATATCTCCTTATCTTAAGTAATAACTAGTTTATAGCGGAAGACTAAGTATAAGCGTTATATACCGAACTACTCCGCGCTAACTAAGGGATTCCGAAGGGGATAATCTTTAACTAAGACGTAAAGTTTACTTTAGCATTTTAGCGGACCTTATAGTAAGCCTTTAAATCGAAGCTTCTTATATTTACCGCTTAGCACTTTTAAACTAATAGCTTATTAAAAAGGCGAAACTAAACCGTAAAAATCGCGCTACGATTCTTCGCTGCTAATTTCCTAGACCTACGCTAAACCGATATACTAATCGCCCTTTAGTTTAGCCTTAATAATTCCTTCTCCTTAGTAATTTACGCGGCCTTTAGTAAGCTTATTATAAGGATAAAAATAAACGACGGCCTTTAGTTCCTTAATAACTACTTATACCTATAAAACTAAGAAGTCCTATAAGAAGAAGCTAAGTTAGCTATTACCTACGCTTAAGCCGCTATAAAGGATAGATATAATAAGAAATACCGCTTATTAGAATTTAAGCCTAGCGATTAAGTTTAGCTATAGCTTAGTAAAAGCTACTATATCGCGGATAATAAACTAGTAAAGCTTTAAAAAAGACGCACTAAGCCGTTTAAAGTTACTGCTAAAGTAAGATAGCTTATATACCGGTTAGATATAAAAAGGTCTTTTAATATTTATCCGGTCGTTTTAATAGCATAACTATGCTTAGTAAACGAGCTAGCTATACGCTTAAGACTAATTTAAGACGAAAAGACACTTTACTTAAATAAGTAAGAAGTAAAACAAATCTTATAAAGCCGCATAATAAAAAAAGGCGGCGGAAAGCTAAGGAAGGAGTTCTTTATAGCTTAAAAAAGCTAGCTAAGTAGTTATAACTTATAAGTAAACGAAAAAGCGGTCTTCTTACCGAAGATCGTAAAAGCCTTTAAAAAAGCATAAGAGGAGTTAGTTACTTAAGTAGTTTGGATAAAAGCATAACGCGCGGCCTTTATAACTTAATACGAAACTCTTTAACTAAGAGAATTAAGCGGTTAAGCTTAAGTATAAGACTTAAAAGCTACTACGGGTTATAAGAAACTATAACTTACTATGCTTAAGGTAATTAGTTATTTTAATAATAATATACCGCCGTTTACCTTAAGTAATAAGGCCTTTTTAGCCTTATAGTATACCTATTTAAATTCTTTCCGCCGCTTGCCCTCTCTCCCTTCTTTTTTTCTTTTTATAACTATATTTCCCTTTACCTCCGGCTATAGCCCGCCGCACCTTACTTACTCTTATATATATAACCTTCTTTACCTTAAGCCTACGATCCTTATACTTCCGTTTTAAGTCCTTTTATCGTTTAACGTCTCTTATAACTAAGACTAGCTATTCCGTAATTACTTTTTTAGCCCGCTTTTTTATAAGCCCCTACGCCTTTAATATAAAAGATATAAGCGAGCCTTTTAGCTTTATAAAAACGAGGCGGCTATCCTCTATAGCCTTAAGTCCCTTCGCGAGAGTTAGAACCTTTAAGTTTAAGCTTCCGTATAAACCCACGCCGCCTTCCGCAGCCGCGCTTAAGCTAACGGATTCGACTTAAACTATAGTATTATAAAGGACGGCCTATACTACCCTTTTTAAATACTTAACTTAAACGACTTGCCTCTTAGCCTTATGCTATAGCGAGGTCTAAATAGCCGGTTTCGCGGCAACTTAGCTATACCTCCTGCTTAGCTCTTACTATCTAAAAGCCCCCGCCGCCTATATATTTTTTAAGGTATAGCCGGAAATCTTTATTAGCGGAATAACTAGCCGATACTTAACGCTTTAAGGTTAGCTAACCTCGCTATAGTCTTAAGATCTATAGTAGCCGCTATAGTTAGTAGAAACCCGCTTTAGCTAAACGATTAAAACGACGTCCGCGCCGTCCTTAACTACGTATTTAAGACCTAGCTTAACTAGTTTCTAGCTAGGTTTATAGTAGCGTCTTAAGCGATTATAGCTAAAACCCCGTCTTACTTCGCACGTAGTCTAGCCCATGCTATAAAATCCCCTTCTTAGCTTATAGCTATAATAGGCCTCGAGGACCTATTTAATCCCGCTTAGCGAACGCTCTTCCCGCTTACCGCTATACTTAGCCTAGCTATATAAAGGCGTATAAGCGCCTTACTATAGTTTATCCGCCGTCCCTCCTTAACTAAAAGAGATAGCGATAACTAGCCTCGTGATATATTCCGCCGCCCGATTTTATAAGAGCCGCTAGTAGTAACTAATACGATCCTTAACGGACTTAGCTTCGTAGGCTTATACTCTAGCGATAAGATTATAATAATCGGGAGTTTCCGCCTAGCTATAAACTACGCTAAGTTCTACTTATAAGCCTGCGAAAAGTCTAAACATAACCTAACTTTAACTTAAGTAATAAAGTTCTTAGGCTTTAATATCCGCTTTATTAGCCGTACTAACTACGCGCTTTATATTCTTGCCTTTAAGGCCCCTTTTATATAGAGGTTCTTCGAGACTATTAAGCACGTTTAAAACCTTAAGAGTAAGGAGTTAAGCACTAAAGCTATTAAGGACTTTATTACCCGCTTTTAAGCGGGAATATAGACGTTTAATACCCCGGTGCTTATTATACCCGTTAATATTAGCGGGACGGCCTACCTTTACCTTAATACCTTCTTAGTAGCTAAACGCGCGTTAATCGGTAGAAAGGCGTAGGTAGTAGCGCCGCGTAAAAAGAATAATAAGTCGGAAAGCCTAGCGACGGAGAGCGGGGGATAACTATAATAGCGGCAGTAAGTAAGATATAATATCTCGCTTATAAGCGGCCTATAAGGCTAGTAAGTAAAATAGGAGACTTAACGGAGGATTAAAAAACGGCGTAAGAAAGATAGGTAGGATAATAATATAAAATAAGGCTTAAATAAAGCTAGTCTCTCGTAATATATCCCGCTAAGGAACTTAAGCATTCCCCGGCGCGGAGACTTCTTACTACTTAGTAAAGGCTTAAACATACGCTTTAAAGGAGAGTTAAAAAAACTTTACTATAAGTTTTAGCCGGATATACTAATCGCCTTAATAAGGACGAAGCTATATAACTAAATATAAAGTAAGGATTTATAATAAAGCCGCTTACTAGCTATCTTAAGCTACTTAGCTACTATTAGCTAAATAGGCCGAAAAAAACTATCGGAAGGATAAGGACGGCATACTATTAATATAGCGTAAAAACGCTACTATAAAGCTATTACTTAGCACCCCCTTTACTTTATCCTTACTTTAAACCGATAAGGATGTTAGCTTTTTTTTCTTACTTAAGGGAGTTATTACGGAATCTAAACGGCTACGCTTAAACTCCTTACTTTACTCTTAAGGAAGCCCTATAAAACCCCGCGATAAGAACGCTTAAAGCATATACTATAAAGGCTCGCTTAAAGAGATACGATAAATATTACTAGTCGGACCTCGCTAAGGTTTCCGGGATATAACTATAGAGGGTTAAGAGCTTACTTAACTATAGTTTATAACGTCTTTAACTAAAAGAGATACTATAA
>JAPEBW010002187.1:0-14292 GCA_027405785.1 Ophiocordyceps robertsii
TTAAAGCGGATATTTATTAGCTTAGTTTAACGCCGGGCTTATTAAGTTCTTCTTATTATAGTTTTAAGAGGTCCTTAGAATACTATTCCGCCGCACTTTCTTAAAAGAAAGAGGGCAATTAAATAGCTAATTTATCTATATAAGCCTTGCCTTTATTAGCGTTTTAGTAGATAAAGTCGATAAAATAGTTTACTCCTTAAAATATACTAGCTTTATCGTCTTTTTAAACTTTATTAAAAGATACTTTTAAAGGTCTTAATAAGTTAAATCTCCTTATATTTTTAGCTTATAGTTAAGGTTTTTCCTAAGGCTTAATAAGCGCGTCTTTTTTTCTTAATACTTAAAAGAGACTAAAGAATTATTTATTCGATATTACTACTATTCTTACTAAAAGGCTTAAGGCTATGCTTAGTCTTAATATTTATATGCTTAGTATAAATAGGTTTAGCCTACTAAGGGTATCGCTTACTATATCTTTATCGCTTATTATTAATATCTTAGTCTTAATACTTTCGCTAAGCGCTTAACCTTCTGTTTTATACGCGTCTCGGAATCCGGTACGCTATAAGGCCCTTAGCGTAAGAGGCTCGTTTTTATTAATCGAGAGTCTTAAAAATGCTTTAGTTAGCGCGGCTATAGCGGATAAGGCTAAACGGTAATACTAAACTAAGAAACTACTAAGTATCCTTTAAGGTAGATTTCCGGTTAAGGCCTTTAAGCTAAACTTTATTAGCAGTATATAGTAAAAATATCTACTAAGCTTATTATTTTAAGGAAAGAGTAACTTTATTATAAGCTTAATTTAAAGGGTATTTAGCGGGTAAGGAGCCGGATAGTTTTAAGGTTAGCTTATCCTTACTTTTTTTATTTAAAGGATAATCGATTTATTTAAGTAATACTAAATTTAGTTTACTTAGTCGTATAGATTTTATCGTTTTATAGTTTATCCTTTATTAGTATTTTAAAAGCGGATTACCTCCTAAAAGGTAGTAGTCTTAGCTTAGCTAAGCGGGACTTATTTTACGTTTTATTTAGCTCTATAGGCTATTATAGTATAGTACCTTAAAAAGAGGTAAAGGAGATTATTAAACCGGTATACTTAGTAAGCCGCGGCCTTTTCCGCTTTTACGGCCTACTTATCTTAAAGGTTTATTATAAGCGCGTTAAGGAAAATATGCTTATTATTAAAGCTAAACTTAAAGGCTAATAAGAGCTTCTTACTAAAGAAACTATCGTTTAGTATTTAACTTCTTATAAAATAAGTACTTAATTATATAATATAGTCGCTTTTAGCTTAGCGGATATTTAAATAATTTCTATTTAAATAAGTAAGAATTACTACTATTTACTATACCTTATAATATAAGGATAAGGGGATAGGGCGCGGACTAATTACTACTAGTTAAGGGTAGTACTATAAACTAATTACCGCCGGTTAAAGCTAGTACTATAGACTAATTACCGCTAGTTAAAGCTAGTACTATAAACTAATTACCGCCGGTTAAGCTAGTATAATAAACTAATTACTATATATAAACGTATATAGGGGTTTAAAAATAGTAAAAAGCTTATTTATTCTTAAAGGTATAGCTAGCTACTTTATACTTAGTTTTTTAAGCTAATTTTAAGGATTTTTAACTATACTATTTATAATATATAAAATAAACTATAAATATCCTTATAAAATCGCTTAATAAACTAAGTATAAGCCCGGTTAAAAACACTATAAACTATAGTTAAGGAAATCCTATAAATATCCTTAGATATCCTTTAAAAATCACGATAAGGTTTATCTTATATTTTTTAAGGTGCTTTTATAGTTAAAAATAAGTTAAACTATAATTAAGATATCCCGTAGAAATCCTTAAAAATCCCTTAAAGATACCGGCGGAATCCGCTTAATAGTTTCTACGGTATCTCTTATAGTTAAAGACGTCGTAAACTATAATTAAGTAGGCTCTTAACCCTTTATAGTTATATCCCGGAAACCTTAGCGGGGTCTAACCGGTAATATTCGTCGTATCTCTTTAAGCGAGCCTTTATAGTACGTGCTCCGGGCGTTCTTATCGCGGGGTTCTATAAGGCTTCCTTAAGAGTAAAGTAAGGAGTTTAAGCGTGGCCGTTTAGATTTTATAATGTTAAAGTTTAAGTACCGCTATTTATAACTTAACGTAATAAGACTTTAGTTTAAAAGCGAAAATCTATAAAAGCAGACTATACCTCTTTAAGTAGCGACGATAAAGAAGAGTTAGCAATAAGTATTTTTTTTTTATAATCTATATTATTAAATACTTATATACTAATAATAAAGTAATAAATTTTACGTTTAAGGTTTTAAAGGCCTTTAAAGCCTTTAAGGCTCTTAAGACTTTTAAAGCTCTTAAGACTTTTAAGGCTCTTAAGACTTTTAAAGCCCTTAAGACTTTTAAGACTAAATCGACTACCTTTATTGCTTGTAGTTAAAAGAACTAAGCTTTTAAAGCTAAGGCTAAAAGACTGCTTAAGGATAACAAGCTTAACTTTTTAAGAGAATAGGTTATTAAGGAGCTTTTCTTACTTACTATAAACGGCGAGAATAACTAAACGGGATAGACTTAAAGGAAGCGTAATATATTCTTAAAATAAGAGAAGTAAATAATTAATACTTATATAAAAAGGATCTTTAAAATTATATACTTTTACTAAGCGTACCTTTACTATTATATATAAGAAAGGAAGAAGAAAAAGCAGACTACTACTAAAAGCACGAAGCGTAATAAAAACTAATTAGCCGCTAATATCGAGCCTATAAATAAAAACAATATTATAAGTACTAAGGATTTTAAGCTTAGCGAGAACTAGCTAACCGCCGCTATTAAGCTTAAAAATAAAGACCTTATAAATACTAAGACTAATATAGCTATCGATCCTTAGCTTAGTGCTATTAAGAACACAACGATAAATTTAAAAGGAAAGGCGACGGTATTTTTTTTCGGAATAACTAACTAATAATAAACTAAGATTATTAAGAATAAGGCATTACTTTAAGATTTATAATAAGCACGTAGGAATAAAGCATCGCTTTAAAATTTATAATAAGATTACTAAAAATAAGGCATTACTTTAAGATTTATAATAAGCGCGTAGGAATAAGGCATTAATTTAAGATTTATAATAAGCCCGCGGGAATATAGGATTTAATAAGTTAAAAATAGTACGTAGCGCGAGGTATAAGTAAACCGTTTATAATAGCGATATACAATTTAATTAAGAATTAAACACTTAAAATATACTTACTTTAATGCTTAACTGCTTTTTATATTTAGTATAGCTTCTATATACTATATATATTATAGGTTATTAGTAAGGTAATTAAAAAGACTAATTAAGAGGCCGCTATGATATTTTATATACTTATAACTTTATTAATATTTATTATAATAAGTTAGCAATAGTAATATAAATAAAGTTTATAACTACCTCTTAAAACATTATAATAATAATACGATGTTAATACGGTTTTACGCATACAATATAATTATAGCGTTAAAAGCTTATACTAATATAATAATAATATAATACTAATAAAAGGTTATGCCCGCGATATAGTTATAGTATTAAAGGTTTATCTTAATATAATAATAATAATAGTATCGATACCCTTACGGAATAATTACCTTAAATAAAAGCAATATAAAGGCTTTAATATAATAATATTGCCTTATATTAATAATAATAGTAGTAGTATAATAGTTACTCTATATAATATAATGCTTTTATATATTATAGCTATAAGTTTACACGTACTTTATATATTTAATATAGCTATATTCTTAATATAGTTATAAACTATATAACTATTATATAGTATTGTTTATTTTATTATATATAGTAACTATAATAAGCACTATAAATACTATGCTATAGTTACTATAATTAGTATATCGTAGCTATAACTAACTATTATTATAATACCCGCCTTAATACTATTATATTAATTATAATATAGTTATAGACTTACTTATAACTATTATATACTTTTATAATAGTTACTTACCCCTTGTTCTTAACTTAGCCCGGGGCGTAAAGGTAAGTACTTTAGTACCTATATAGTAAGTTATATATAAGTATATATACCGACCTTATATAATAAGTAAGTACCGTGCTTTATATACTTTATTTATAAAATAAAGTTATAAAAAAGGGAGCTTTAAAGGATAATAATAGTGTTTAGCTAGCTAAGAAAGAATATATATATAAAGTATGCTTTTATATATATATATAGCTAACCCCTATAAATAAGGGCTAGGGCTATGCTTAAAGCTATTATAGTAAAATAGGTATAAGGCCTTAGTATATATACTCCTTATATTTATAATACTTCCTCTTAGTTATATATAATGCGTATATATATATAAGGCCTTACGATATAGCCTTTCCCTTTTATATTACCCTTACTTTAGTATTTTTTAATTAAACTAATTATAACTAGCTATTTTACTTATATAACGCCTTATTTATATATAAAGCCCTTTAAAGCTTTATTTAGCCGCCTTTTTTATTTTTAGCTATTAAATAAATTAGTCGTGTTTTTCTCTTAAGAGGCCCTTTATAAAGCTATCTACGATTATCTTATAAATCCGTACTTATTCTAATTAAAAGAAGCCCTTATTAGTGCGGTAAATAATTTATTAATAGCGGATTATTACGGAACCCTTAGCGTTTCTTATATGCTAAGAAGCTTTATATAGTTTATCTAATTTAAATTTACTTACTAAAAGGGATAAAGAAGACTTAGTATAGACTACTAAACTAAATACGGTAAAGGTATCTTATTATACGGATTTCTTAAGTTAAAACTAGCTAAAGAAGAAGAAAGAAGGAAAGGAAAAGAGTTAAGGGAAAGAAGAGCGAAGACCTCCTTTTATACTTTTCTAAGGCTACTAAAAGGTTCCCCTTTTATATACTTTTACATGCTTTTACATGCTTTTATATATTAAGCTATAACTCACACCCTATATAACTTATAATGTTATTAAACTACTTCTTAAGCTAATAGAAATAGCTTGCGCTATCTTTATTACTAGTTATAAGTAATATACGCTTTATTACTTATAACTAGCTTATAAGACTAAATATCCTTATCTTAAAACCTTTTATAAGATTTAATCCTCTTTTAAAGTAAGGCCTTATACCTTAACTCTATACGAGGTATTAATCGATTATATAAGAGGAAGGCCTCCTGTCTTAGCTTTATATAAGATATCGGTCGATATAAATCCCGTTACTAGCTAAAGCTAACTTAAGCTAAATATAAGCGCGTTTAGCTTATACCGCTTTTAGCTAATACTAGCTATCTTTAACTATTAAGCTATATCGTCTCTCCTTATAACTATTAGTATTTACTTTAATAGTTATAACTCGTAACTAGCAGTATCTACTTTACTAATTACTCCTTTATATTTAGCGGTATATACTTTATTAGATATTAATACTTTTAGTACTTAGGATTATTAATAAAATAAGGTTTCCGTTATACGGATATTAATATATTAAGTCTTAGCTTAGTTATTTTTATATAGCACTATAAGCTACGCGTTTTAGCTATCTATAAAAATTACGGATAAAGTTAGCTATAGCTAGCTTAGCTTAATTAATAGCTAGTATTGCTATATTATAGCTATATCTATAAGTATAAAGTTTATAAACTTTACCTTAATAAATTAAGTTGTTATAATAGTCTGCTTTTTACATTTTTAAAAGATAGGCCTATTAGCTAAGAATATAACATAGCTAGCCGTAAAGCAATAAGTACTTTAATTATAAATAAAGGAGGTATATATATATACGCGGAGCTTAAAGTCTTAAATTAAGTATTTCCCCCTTATTATAACTTTATAATTTAAGGTACCTTTAATATAACGCTATAGCGTCTTTATAATTGCTATATAGTTATATATCGGGATATTACTAGCCTTAAAAAGCTTATTTACTATATATATAATATCTAGCTAAGTGCTTATTAATAAGTAATTAAGGCTACTAGTTTAGTAAAGCTAGTTTATAGTACTTATTATAAGCTTTTAACTTTTTTAGTTATACGGAACTTTAAGTCTTATTAGCTATAGCGTACCTATAGCTTTAATAACCTCTTAGCTAAATTTCTTAAGGATTTTCTTAGCGAACCTTATTTAGTATATAGAAATCGTCCTTACTACCTTATCCTTTTTAAATTAAATGCTTAAAAACTCTTAAGGCTTACTAAGCTACTTAATCTTATATAGCCCGGCTAAAATATTAGCTATAGCCTTCATAGCCTTTTTAATTAATACCGCTATAATAAAGTTATTAATATAAACATTTATAAGTATATTACTTACCTTATAGTAAAAGATATACTTATCCGTTTTAAAGCGCTTAAAGCTATTTTCTTATAGGTTTACGCTTACTTAATTATACTATTACTTAAGTAAGCTTTTATAACTATATAAAGCTTTATTAAGCTTATAAACCCGGCTTATACTATCTTTAAGCTTATAAAGCTATATAATAAACGCCTTTACTTATACTTTTATATATATATATATATAAATAATATTAAACTATTCTTATTTTAAGTCTTTAATTTTAATAATCGTTATAAATAGCTTTAATAAGGCTTAGTGCGTTACCGCTATATATAGATTTTTTATAAGCCTATCTTTTAAGTCTTAGTCTTTTTAAATAACTTAACGAGCTTTTATAAAGGGCTCCTTACTTTAAACTAGCTTCTTAAAATAGACTTATTTTCTATTAAAAACTTATATCCTTAATAGTTTATAAATAAGGTTTTAAGTATTTTTTTACTTTAATTTATTAATTTCCTGCTTTATTATAAGCAACTAGCGGGTCTTATAGTTATCTTACTTAAAGACTTATTTTTAAGTTATTAGTAAACTTTTTATAGCGGCGATTATTATACTAAATATAAAGAAGACTAGCTAGTTACTTAAGTTATTAAATTAGTCCTTTTCTTAATAAACTACTTTTAAGGCTATTAATACGCCCGGCTTAAATAAGTCTTAATATTAATTTATAATAATAAGCTTTAATATTAAAGCCTTTAATATAGTCTTTTAAAGGCCTTCTTTAATAGCTACTGCTTAATTAGTTTATAAATAAGTTAGCCGATTATTAAGTCGGTATACTTTATTAGCTTATAGTACTTTAAGCAGGGAACTTATAAGTCTCTTACTGCTAAAGTTTAGCGTATAGGGAATTAAGCGTATTTTTAGCTATAAGGTTTCCGGGAAAGTCTTTAAATAGCCTGTACTTATAAAGGCCGTCTTTAAACTGCTTTAAACCCTTACTCTTTAGTATACCTTTAGCCCTTAAATTAAGTCATTTAATATTAAGATATCTATATTATTATCGCTTAGCTTTATTATTATTACTAGTAAGGAAGGGGTTTAATAAGAAGTTAGTAGTAATAGCTATAAAGCTTATTATTACGTAAAAGGTAATAGTAGCTTCGGAGCTTACTACTACCTTAGCTCGTTACCCTTAACTTAAAGGCTACTTAGCTTGCCCCTTAAAATTTATTATTCTTATTATAGTTAAGCTTATCCTTATAATTATAATGTTTATAATAGCTTAAGCAATAAAGTATTATATCTATTATTAAGTCGGCGTCTTTTTTCTTTTTATTAAAGACTATAATATTATAGTTTTTTTCCCTTAAAGGGTAAGGTTTTCTTAATAGCTTTATAAAAATATATATCCTGAGCGATTATAATTTTCTTTTATTTAAGGAGCTATACTTTATTAATATAGCTATAAAGTCCCTTAAGACTTATAAGTCTTCCTTTTTATACTTTAAGGTTTATTTTAACCGTCTTAGCTAATTTTTTTATAGCTTAGTTATATATACGATATAACTTTAAGTCTAAATATATTTAATAAAGTATATATAAGGAATCTTAATCTCTTTAAGTAAAGGTTTTAGCAGCACCTTCTTTAAAGCTATGCTATATATAAGTAAAAGGTTTGCTATATATATAACTATCTCTATATATTAAGGCTAAAGGAATTTTAGTAGCCTTGTCTTAATATATATTACTATTATAGACTTTATAAGCGTATAGCTAGCTTTTTTTACTTAACTATTTTACTAAAATATATACAGTGCGCTATAGCGTAGTATAAAGTAATCCTCTTTTAATTAAGCCTTTATCTTCTTTATATAGAATTCTATTATATTATTAAAGGCTAATATTTAAATTAAGGTATTAATAGCACTATTTTTAACTTATAACTTTTAAGCCTTTAATATATTAAAAGCCTAATTTTATATAGGTAAAAAGAATGCTTAGTAAAATCTAGTAAAGACGTTAATACTATAAAGGTAATAGTTAATGCTTTTATAGCCTATAAGCTTATATTATAAAAAGTCTTAATAGATATCTATAAAAAACGCTTAAGTTACTATACTAAACTTATAATTACTTATTACGTCCGCTTTTTTTAAGTAGTATACTTTATAATAAAATCTTTTAGCTTTTTCCTTATAAATCTTAATATTAGCCTTATTATATACTTTAAAGACTTTTTTTAAGCCTATATAACTAAGGCGGCGATATATTATCCTATAATTTATATATCGCTAAGTATATTATTAAGCTATAAAGCTAAATATTATATACCTACCCCTTAGTTTTATATTTAAGATCGTTATAATATATACTTTTAAGCAATATTATATACCTTAGTTTTAAAAGGTATATAAAATAGCCGTTTTATAATATTATTTACTTTAATCTATTTCTTTTTAAATTATTAATTGCTAATAAAGTTAGCTAACAATACTAGTATATAATTAATATTTAATAGCTTTAATATAATGCTATTAATAATAATCTTTATTATACTTATAACTTTTACTTATAGTAAGCTACTATTTAATAATATTATTAAAAGAGATTAACGGCCTTTATATTAATAAATATTAAGGGCCTATATATCCTTAGTTTAGTAGCACGTAGCTAAATAATTGTTTATTTAAAGCTAAAAAGGGAAAAAGGAAATCTTTATTTAAGCTATATAGCTTTATACTTTATAAAGGTTGCTTAAATAGCCTATACTTAAGTTAAGTTTAAGTTAAGGTTAAGCTAAGTTTAAGTAAAGTCTTATATAACTTTAGCTATATATTAGCCTAACTTTAAGTTATTCGCTATAATATAACGATAGCTCTTTTTATAATATAGCTTATAATACTATCCTCTTTTTAAGCGATCGCGTACTAAGGTATATAATATCGCCGCCCCGCCCCCCGCTCCGCGCTTAACATTAATCGGTATAATCGTTCTTATTATGCTTATAATTATACGCTAACGTATCCTCTTAAATAATATTATATAATAGCGTTAAATACATTATACGCTTACTTATCTACGCCGCTATATTATCTTTAATAGCGCTAAGGCGGTATAATATATCTCTTCCGCTTACCGCTATTATTAATACTTAAGGTATATCTTACCTTCCCGCTACTTATAGTTCTTAAGTATAAATACCTTTCTATTTTTTTCCCCTCTTTTCTCTCTTTTCTTTTATTAATTATTAATCCTCTTACGCGCGCGCCCCCTCTTATAATAGCTTCGCTACGCCGCGCCTTAATATATTTACTATAACCCCTCGCGCCTTATCTCCCGCTATTTTATAGGCATCTTCCTATCTTATGCCTTTTAATATGCTTAATAACTATATACTACCGCCCTTATATTAGTCTTCGCGCCCGCCGCTATTACTTAATAAGCGGAGCGCGATATATAGTATTACTATATAGCGCCCCCCTTACCTTATATATATTAAACGTATAGCGTCTTTTAATACGGATACTTAGTATAAAGCTTATTAAAATAAAGCCTCGCCTTAAGCTTATAATTATTTTGCCTACGCTTATACTAAATTATGCTATTTACTTATATATCCTTATTTTTAGACTATATATAATATAATACTAATATAATATTAATATACTAGTAATATAATCGCTACTATAAACGCGCTTTAAGATTATATATCTTAAAGGATATTTAAAGATTATTATATTAACCTATATATATATTCTTTAATCTTTAATAAATACTAGCTAAAGGGAAATTACTAATAATTACTATAATATATAAAGTTAGCTTATACTACTATTATAGCGCGCTAGGCTTAAATATACCTTAACGTTTAAGGTTAATTTATTAATATTAGCTAGTAGTGCTACGCCTTATAGCGTAAGAATAAGGGGATAAGGCGCGGACTAATTACCGCTAGTTAAGGCCGGTACTGCGGACTAATTACCGCTAATTAAGGCCGGTACTACGGACTAATTACCGCCGGTCGGGCCGGTATAATAGACTAATTACTATATATAAACGTATATAAGGGTTTAAAAATAGTAAAAAGCTTCTCTATTCTTAAAAGCATAGCTAGCTACTTTATACTTAGTTCTTTAAGCTAATTCTAAGGATCTTTAACTATACTATCTATAGTACGCAAAATAAACCGTAGATATCCTTATAAAATCGCTTAATAAACTAAGTATAAGCCCGGTTAAAAATACTAAAGACTATAGTTAGGGAAATCCCTTAAATATCCTTAGATATCCCTTAAAAATTGCGGTAAGGTTTATTCTATATCTTTTAAGGTGCTTTTATAGTTAAAAATAGGTCGAACTATAGTTAAGATATCCCGCGGAAATCCTTAGAAATCCCTTAAAGATACCGGCGGAATCCGCTTAATAGTTTCTATAGTATCTCCTTTAGTTAAAGATATCGTAAACTATAGTTAGGTAAGCTCTTAACCCTTTATAGTTATATCCCGGAAACCTTAGCGGGGTCTAACCGGTAATATTTATCGTATCTCCTTAAGCGAGCCTTTATAATACGTACTTTAAGCGTTCCCGTTGCGGGGTTTTATAAGGCTTTCTTAAGAGTAAAGTAAGGAGTCTAAGCATAGCCGTCTAGATTTTATAATAACTCCTTTAAGTAAAAAAGAAAAGCTAACGTCCTTATTAGTTTAAAGTAAGAATAAAGTAAAGGGGGTATTAAGTAATAGCTTTATAGTAGCGTTTTTACGCTATATTAGTAATATGCTATCTTTATCCTTTTAATAGTTTTTTTAGCCTATCCGGCTAATAGTAGCTAGGTAGCTTAAGATAGTTAGTAAGCGGCTTTATCGTAAATCCTTACCTTATATTTAGTTATACGGCTTTATCTTAATTAAGGCGATTAGTGCGTTTAGCTAAAACTTATAGTAAAGTTTTCCGACTTTCCTTTAAGGTATATATTTAAGCCCTTATTAAGTAGTAAAGAGTCTCCGCGCTAAGGAATGCTTAAGTTCCTTAGCAGGATATATTACGAGAGACTAGCTTTATTTAGGCCTTATCTTATATTATTATCTTACTTACCCTTTTTATACCGTTTTTAATCTTCCGCTAAGTCTCCCGTTTTACTTACTAGCCTTATAAGCCGCTTATAAGTAAGATATTATATCCTACTTATTGCCGCTATTATAATTATCCATCGCTCTTTATCGCTAGGCTTTCTAACTTATTATCCTTTTTATATAGCGCTACTACCTACGCCTTTCCGCTAACTAACGCGTATCTAGCTACCGGGAAGGTATTAAAGTAAAGGTAAGCTATCTTACTAATATTAACGGGTATAGTTAGTATTAAGGTATCGAACGTCTATATTCCTACTTAAAAGCGGGTAATAAGGTCCTTAATAGCCTTAATGCTTAACTCCTTACTTTTAAGGTTCTAAACGTGCTTAATAGTCTTAAAGAACCTTTATATAAAGGGGGCCTTAAGGGCAAGAATATAAAGCGCGTAATCGGTGCGGCTAATAAGACGGATATCGAAGCTTAAGAACTTTATTGCTTAGGTTAAAGTTAAGTTATATTTAGACTCTTTATAGGCTTATAAGTAGAACGTAGCGTAGTTTATAGCTAGGTAGAAACTCCCGATTATTATAATCTCGTTACTAAAGTATAAGCCTATAAAGCTAAGTCCGTTAAGGATTATATTAGTTATTACTAGCGGCTCTTATAGGATTAAGCGGCGGAATATATCGCGAGGCTAGTTATCGCTATCTCCTCCGGTTAAGGAGGGACGGCGGATAGACTATAGTAAGGCGCTCGTACGCCTTTATATAGCCGGGCTAAGCGTAGCAGTAAGCGGAAAAAGCGTTCGCTAAGCGGGACTAAATAAGTCCTTAAGGCTTATAGCGGCTATAAGCTAAAATAGGGATTTTATAGTATACGCTAGACTATATATAAAATAAGATAGGGTTTTAGCTATAGTAGCTTAAGACGCCGCTATAAACCTAGCTATAAACTAATTAAGCTAAGCCTTAAATATATAGTTAAGGATAGCGCGGACGTTATTTTAGTCGTTTAGCTAAAGCGGGTTTCTACTAGCTATAGCGGCTACTATAGATCTTAAGACTATAGCGAGGTTAGCTAACCTTAAGGCGTTAAGTATCGGCTAGTTATTCCGCTAATAAAGATTTCCGGCTAGACCTTAAAAAATATATAGGCGGCGGGGGCTTTTAAATAGTAAGAGCTAAGCGGGAGGTAGAGCTAAGTTGCCGCGAAACCGGCCGTTTAGACCTCGCTATAGTATAAAGCTAAAAGGTAAGTCGTTTAAGTTAAGTATTTAAAGAGGGTAGTATAAGCTATCCCTTATAGTGCTATAGTTTAAGTTAAATCTATCGGCTTAAGCGCGGCTACGGAAGGCGGCGTAGGTTTATATAGAAGCTTAAACTTAGAGGTTTTAACTCTTGCTAAGGGACTTAAAGCTACGGAGGATAGCCGCCTCGTTTCTATAGAGCTTAAGGGCTCGCTTATATCCTTTATATTAAAGGTATAAGGGCTTATAAGAAAGCGGGCTAAAGAAGTAATTACGGAATAGCTAATTTTAGCTATAGGAGACGTTAAACAATAAAAGGACTTAAAATAAGAGTATAAGGATCGTAGGCTTAAGGTAAAGAAGGTTATATATATAGGAGTAAGCGAGGTATAGCGGGCTATAGCTAGCGGTAAAGGGAAATATAGTTATAAAAAAAAGAAAGGAAAGAAAAAAGGGCGGGCGGCGGAGAGAATTTAAATAGGTATACTATAAGGCTAAAAGGGCCTTATTACTTAAAGTAAACGGCGGTATATTATTATTAAAATAACTAATTACCTTAAGCGTAGTAAGTTATAGTTTTTCGTAACTTATAGTAGCTTTTAAGTCTCGTACTTAAGCTTAACCGCTTAATTCTTTTAGTTAAAGAGTTTCGTATTAAGTTATAAAGGCCGCGCGTTATACTCTTATCTAAACTACTTAAGTAGCTAACTCTTTTTATGCTTTTTTAAAGGCTTTTATAATCTTCGGTAAGAAGACCGCTTTTTCGTTTACCTATAAGTTATAGCTACTTAGCTAGCCTTTTTAAGCTATAAGGAACTCCTTCTTTAGCTTTCCGCCGCCTTTCTTTATTATATAGCTTTATAAGATTCGTTTTACTTCTTACTCGTTTAAGTAAGGTATCCCTTCGTTTTAAACTAGTCTTAAGCGTGCCGCTAGCTTATCCGCTAAGCATAGTTATATTACTAAAACGACCGGATAAATATTAAGGGACCTTTTTATATCTAACTAATATATAAGCTATCTTACTTTAGCAGTAACTTTAAACGGCCTAGTACGTCTTTCTTAAAGCTTTACTAGTCTGCTGTCCGCGATATAGTAGCCTTTATTAAGCTATAGCTAAACTTAATCGCTAGGCTTAAATTTTAGCGGGCGGTATTTCTTATCGTATCTATCCTTTATAGCAGCCTAAGTATAAGCGATAGCTAACCTAGCTTCTTTTTATAAGACTTCTTAGTTTTATAGGTATATGTAGTTATTAAGGAACCGGAGGCCGTTATCTATTCTTATCCTTATAATAAGCTTACTAAAAGCCGCGTAAATTACTAAGGAGAAGGAATTATTAAGGCTAAACTAAAAGGCGACTAGTATATTGGTTTAGCGTAGGTCTAGGAAATTAGTAGTAAAGAATCGTAGCGCGATTTTTATAGTTTAGTTTCGCTTTTCCGATAAGCTATTAGTTTAAGAGTGCTAAGCGGTAAATATAAAAAGCTTTAATCTAAAGGCTTGCTATAAGGTCTGCTAAAATACTAAGGTAAACTTTATATCTTAGTTAAAGATTATCCCCTTTAAAATCCCTTAATTAGCGCGGAGCAGTTTAGTATATAACGCTTATACTTAGTCTTTTACTATAAACTAGTTATTACTTAAGA
>JAPEBW010002188.1:0-14283 GCA_027405785.1 Ophiocordyceps robertsii
TTTGCCCCCTGAGGCGGAAGGCTGTCTGTATAAGGAGCCAGGGGCACCCATTCGAGTACATGCATGCTTGGTAGCCACCTGGTTTGTACCTGGAATCGTCCCACTGCTCCAAAACGCCTAGGCTTTTCGGGCCAGTGGAACGGTTTACCCCAAGGTCCAGCCCAAAAAGCCCCGCCCCCGCCTCCACAAAAGCGGGGTAGGGGGGCCATCGGGAGAGCATCAGGCCATCTATCCATGGATGAATGAAGATACAGTGGGTCGGCAAAAATAACGGTCCCCGCCCGCGCGTCGCGCTTACGCTCCTTCCTTTATAATATACCTACAGTCTGTGCCGTTATTATTTGTAGGTATTTCGTACCTAGGTAGGTCGTAGATACTATATACCCTATCTAGGTAGGTAGTGGCTTAGTGGTGTTAAACGTACTTGTTAGTTGATTTAATATGTATTATATATGAGTAATAATAGTACAAACTATATATTCCTACGTTGATAAATTAATTAATAACTATAACTTTAATAATACTAAAAAAATACTAAAGCTCTTATAAAATAATAAGAATTAGTAAAGGAGTAAAGTTCTAATACTAGCTTATCTTAATAGTAAATAAATATCTTGCTAAATCCTATAATATACCTTAGCTAATATATTAAAGAAAAAATATTCTCCTAGATTTTAACAGCTTCTTATACGCTAATTAAAAACGAATATAAACTTAGTACTAGTAAAAGATAAGTAGAAAAGTCTACTTTGCAGCCCGGAGAGAAATAATAATAATCCGGCGGACTAAAATAACTATAATACGCCGGAACGGCATAATAATAATCCGGCTAACACCTCTCCGCGCCTATAAAAGACTCTCTTTTCCGCTCTTCTTCCTAGCTAGAACTTAGACCTTTAAGGAATTCGAATTCGTTTTTCTTACTACCTTTTTCCCTTTAATACCTTAGTGCCTCCTCCGTTTTTTACTCTTAGTAGTTAAAAGCCCGGCTTCTATATAGCTACGTTTCACCCTTAATAAATATATATACCTTATGAATATATATACTACTTATATAAAGAAATATAAAAAAAGTAAATGAAATAAAAAGCACTATTATCTACTATATCTCCCCGCTTATAAGCATAAATTAGATAAAAGCTTATACCTTTTATTAAAATATATAGATATACTTTTATCTTATATAAAAATATACTTTAAATATACTTAGATCCTTTATAAGAATATCTTTTATATAAATATTCTTTTATACTTAAAGCGTTTTATTTTATATATTATATTAATATAATAATAAAATAATAGAAATAAAAATAGAAATAGAAATAGAAATTAAAATAAAAATAGAAATAGAAATAAAAATAGAAATAGAAAGAGAAATAGAAATAGAAATAGAAATAGAAATAGAAATAGAAATAGAAATATAAATAGAAATAGAAATAGAAATAGAAATAGAAATAGAAATAGAAATAGAAATAGAAATAGAAATAGAAATAGAAATATAAATATAAATATAAATATAAATATAAATAAAAATATAAATATAAATATAAATATAAATATAAATATAAATATAAATATAAATATAAATAAAAATATAAATTTAGATATAAATATAAAAATAATATATATACTATAATAAATAGTATAATTATAATATAATTATAAGAATAAATATAATATATATAATAATAATTATAATATAACTATAACTATAAATATATTATAATATTAGTATACTTTATAATATAAATATACCTTTATACTTTTTAAATATAAAAAAGTATATATAAAACTATAAGATATAAATATAATTATATATATACTTTTTAGTATTATACTTAAATCTATTATAGATATACTATACTATAACTTTTATATTAGTACTATTTATTTAAAAAGAAGTACTATATTATACTAAAAAGCTTTATAACTTTTATAATACTATTATAACTATTAAGTTAACTTACTTAAAGATATTAATATAAAATGCTATAATAAACTATAATATAAATATAGTATAAGATATTATTATAACTATAAAATAAATATATTATAAAGTATTATTATATTAAGTAATGCTATAACTATAAAATAAATTTTAAATATAAAGTACTACGATAAAATAAACTATGTATAAAATACTAATATAAACTATAAAAACGTAGTATAAAGAATTACTATAACTATAAAATAAATATACTATAAAGTATTATTATATAAAGTAATACTATAACTATATAAAAAAACTTTTTATAAACTAAATACTCGCTTAAAGCGGGTATATATTACGTTTAAAACTTTTACTAATAATAATAATTAATTTAGCGGTATTAGTTACCCCCTTTAAGATAATATTATAGCGTAGCTAAAGGACGTAAAAGTAAGGGGTAGTCCGCCTTATACTAATATTAACTATAGCGTATAGCGCGATAAGATACTCTTAAGCTTTATATACTTAAATAAAAAGCTAAACTTACTTTAAAAAGATAATAGTACGTAGCTTAGTTAAGTTATATATAATCCTAATAAAAAGAAGGCCTATAATAAAATCGCGGATATAGTTTTATATATATAGTTCGACTAAGTATAAGTAATAGTTAAAACCTTTCTCTATGCTAAAAGGCGAGCTAAGAGCGCGTTAACTATAATACGGGCTAACTTTAAGCTCCGCGGGGCTATTTAAAGCGTAATAAAGAAGGCTATATATAAGGAACTTAAATAAGGCCGGGCTTAAGGCCTAGGGGGGCTTAAGCAGACTTAAGTAATAGTAATAATAAGTTTTAAAAGGCCGGCACGTTAAAATATAACGATAAAGCTAATTCTGCCTTAGTATAAATATAAGCTACTAGTAATCTTAATAAAGGCGATACCGGATATCTTAAACTGCAAGCTAAAGGATATAGTTAAGGCAATAAATACGGCGCTTAATATCTCCTTTACTATAGCGGCGAGGCGCCTCCTAAGCGGGGATATTATAGTAATATTTAATATAGCGGCGCGGCCTTATTAATAGAACTAAGACTAAGTAAAAAGTATCTTTAAGCTAAAGCCGGCGATAGCACGTAGGTCTTATATAGTAATCGCGAAAAATATCTTAATAAAAGTCTTTAAGATAAATAAGACGCTTTTAATTAAGGAGATCGCTAATATTAATAAAGTAAAAGTTATATAGGCGTTAGTAATATAACTTTAAATTAAGACTTTTATAGCTATAATCTATATTATTAGTATAAGTAGCTTAGCGGAGGTTAATAAGCTATATAATGTAAGCTTATTTCTTAAGACTTAGATATTTTAATAAAAGTTATATAATAAGTTAGTTTAGCTTACTTAGTATTATAATTATTATAATTATAAGTATATTGCTAAACATTATACTTTAACATAGCTTTATGCTTATTATAAAAGGACTTTATATATAAGTAGCGAAGATAAATATTTTATAAAAAAAGGAAAAATCTCTTATAACTATATATCTTATAGCGGGCAGTACTTAGTACAGTCCTATACTTATCTTATAGTAGTAAAAGTTTAGGATAAGGTAAAAGACTACTACTTAAACCGCTTATAATGCTTTACTAGTACTTATAGCTAGCTAGACTTTTTAATCCTCCTTTTTTTTATAAAAGACTATAAGCCTGCTTTATTATAAGCGCGGAAACGCTTTAAGTAACTAAAAAAAGATAAGTAAATGCTATTAGCCCCGCCGGCTAAAGTTTAAGTAATAAGCGCTAACCTTAGTAATATTAAACGTTATATAAAGCAACGGAGCGCGTTACTCTTAACTTAAGCTATTATTTTATCTTAAATAACGAACTTTACTTTAACTCTTTATATATAAAATTAAAGGTCCTTTATTAAAATATATAAAAGAGAAATAAGCTAGTATAACTAAGTTTTAGCTACTACGCTAAGTATAATATAATAGCGCTTTAAGAAATAAAGAAAACGTAAGGCTTAAAGGCCCCGGCCTTAAAAGGCGCACTATACTAGCTAGTCTATAAAGAGGGCTAAAACGCAATATGTATTTATAAGAGGCATAATATAAGGATATAAATACTATAGACTAAGTATAACTAAGGAGAGATAACTTTTTATAATAGCACGAAGTTAAAGTCCTTATACTTATTACTAAAAGAAATATAAATAAGCTTAACTAAGACTTAAAAAGAAATTAATAACTAAGGCCCGCTAGTCTTAATTAAGGACTTTAATATCTACTACTTACTTTAAGACGCTTATAACTAAACCTTTAATAAGGTAGAATAATTTATTAAGGAGGCCGCGTGACTTTAGCTTAAGCTAACTACGCTAAAAAGCAAATATTTACGTTTCTTTTATAGGTATAAAGATAGTATAATTAACCTTATATAAGCTATAACGGAGATAGCTATATAGTTTATCGGCTTAAACCTAGACTTTATAAGGTCTAACTATATCTTATAAGTAGTATTATTTAAGATAAGCTTAAGGCTAAAAGAGGTATTTACTTTATTAAGGTAAAAAAAAGCGGAAAAAAAAGGTTAAAGTAAAAACTTTATCCTAGCTTAAAATATAATAGCTTATGCTTTATAGCTTATAGGAAATTAATATAAAAGTAAATAGCTTATATAATAACCTTAATAAGATCGCCTATATAATAGTCTTATACCGAAAGTAAGTGATCTTAAGAAGTAATATATAGTTTACCCTTAAAGCGGCTTAAGCTACTTAGACTATAAAAAGGGCTTAAAGATACTATAAAGGGCACTAAGCTTAAGTAAATTAAGAAGCGCTATAAGAAGCGGTAGCGGTCTAAAAGCGAGCTATATATAATATAAGATAAGAGCACTAAAAGAACTTCCTTAAGGAGATTAGCGTTAATAACGCTAAGCTATAAAATAGAAAATAGTAAGTGCGGCTATATAGTAAGCTACCCTTAAACTTAGCGCACTTACTACTATTAACTAGTAAGGGCTATAAATACTAACTCTTAACTTTAAAGAGAAGGCTTAAATTTTAGTAAAATGTTTTTTCTTAGCTAAAGCTATAATGCTTTTAAGACTTTTTTAGCCCGTAGTTAAGAGGGAGCTCTTTATTAAGCGGTATATAGACTTTATAGATATATTTTAAGCAATAAGGAAAATAGTAAGCTAAAAAGCAGTAAGCTTAAATAAGATCCTTTTTAGTTTCTTTAAGCTTTATAGCTTAGCGCTTTTAGCTTAGCTAGCAATAACCTTTACGGCTTATATAAAGACGTTATACTTTTTAACCTAGTTCCGATTTATAAACATAGTAGTGCTAAGAAAGCTAAGGAAAAAGTTTAAGGTATACCGCACTACTAAGGGGTAAAGGCCTATTTCCCTCTTATTAATAATAAGTAAGATCTTAAAGTAAATTTTAGCTTAAAGACTTATAATTAAAGTAAAAGTAAATAAGGTCTTGCCCGAAAAATAGTTTAATAATAAGAAAAAAAGGTTTATAAAAGCGATATTACTTTAAGTAATAAGACTAATATATATAATATAGGCTAAAAAAAGGATTATATTATTCTTTTAACTTAATATTAAGCGGGCCTTTAATATAGTTAACTAACCCTTAAAAGCTACTTTAAGTAGTTTATAAAGCTAGCTTATAGCTTTGTAAATAAGCGCTACTTAACCTTTTAATTTAATAGTAAAAAAGCTGTATTAATATAAATTACTACTAAAGTCCTTTAAAGCTTACTACTCTTCTTAATCTAATTTCTTTACTATATAATACCCTTAAATAAAAGGCTAAAAAAAGTAAAAAGAGTTTATATTATTAGCATTATTAATAATATAAATACCCTTAGCGTTAGCCTTAAAGAGGGATTAATAGTAAGGCGGCTTAAAGCGGCTTAGGAAGTATACGTTATATAAGTAAAAGAGTTTGCAATAAACTTTTAACTTTTAAAAAGCGAGCTTATTTACTTTACGAGAAAATATAAAGTAATTATACCCTTTATCCGCCTTAAGGCCGCGATAGTTATGCCGGTTTAGAACGCTAAGCTCTTAAAGGTATTAGTAAACTATAAGCTTAAGTAAAAAACATATTTAAATAAGCTATACGCTAAGCTAAAAAGGTAAAACTTAGCCTTAATAAGGCGAGCGGCGTTTATATAAAGATATACCTTACTTAAGGCTTAAGAAGTTTATAGTAAAGTCGTTCGGTCCTTTATATTATACGCTATAGTTACTTTCTATAAAATAACCTTAGTAAGTAAAAAGCCTTATAAGATAGCTATAAAACTAGTATAAAATTAAACTGCTTACTTTTAAACAATCGTAAAGGCTTATTAAGCTACCTTAGTTTACTAGCTTAAGGCTAAAACCTAAGTCTTACTAATCGACCTTTACCTTAATTAAAAAATAGCTAATACCCTTAAAAGACTAAAAGACTTTAAAATTTTAAACTAAATCCGGCATATATCCGCGTTAATAGTAAAGCTACTTTAATAATATAAATAACGGCTAAAGCAGTTTATACCCTTAAGGCTACCGCTTATAAAAGTATTAAAGGGAGTATAGTTTTAAGTTAAGTTTAGTAAGCTTTAAGAGAAAAAAACAAGACATCCTTTTTAAGGAATAAGCTAAATAGTAAAGCTTAAAGAAGGAGCTTATTAAGTAGCGCCGGACTATACTTTACCCCGCTAACCTTTTACCTTAGTTCTATAAAGCTATAGCGCTTAACTATTATAAGGCATTACTTAAGTACTTAAGCTTTACGATTACTTAAATATATACTAAAGTAATAAGCCTTAAAGACTTCTTATTCCGCTATAATATACTTAAAGTAGTATCGCCCCTTTATAACTATAAGCAGCGAGAAGATACTATTTATTATACGATAATAAGCTATAAGCTTATTAGTAAAGTAAGGGGGGCGCTATTATAGCGACTTTATTATATAGGCGAGGTATAAGTAAAGCTTTAAAAATAAAAGACGGCGGCTGTTTTAATAAGATAGTTCTTAAGCTTAAAACGCTTATAATAATTTAACCTTATAATACGGCTATATTAAAAGGAGGAGAAAGTGTACGCAGGGACCTTAGCTATACCTTAATTAAGGGGGGACGTACTTTAATTAAACTAACCCCTTAGCTTAGCTTAAAAGGGAAAACCTACTAATATAATACTAAGAGTATAAAACGGAGGAGGCACTAAGGTATAAGAGGGAAAAAGGTAGTAAAAAGAGTAAATTTAAACTACTTAAAGGTTTAAGTTTTAGCTAAGAAGAAAAAAGGAAAAGAGAGTCTTTTATAAGCGCGGAGAGGTATTAGCCGGATTATTAGTAAATCTTTCCGGCGTATTATAGTTATTTTAATTAAATAGATTATTATTATTTCTCTCCAGGCTATAAAGTAGTCTTTTCCGCTTATTCTCTACTAGTACCAAGTTTATAATCGTCTTTTACTAGTATATACAAGACTGTTAAATTCTAATAAAATATTGTTTATATTATACATTAATTTAAAAATATTTTAAAATATAGCATAATATTTCTTTACTATGATAATAAGCTAGTATTAGGATTTTACTCCTTTACTACCTCTCTTAAAAGTTATATTTATATATCTTTTATTATATATTAAAACTAGCCTTCTTTTCTTTTATAAGATATAGTAAAATTTATATGCTATAATATTTCTTTTTTATATTATAGGAAAATGTTTAAAAAGAAAAAACCCATTATTATTTTATAAAACCTTAGTAAAAAGAAAAAAGTATTTATATACGAAAAACTTCTTATATATATATAAAAGAGAAAACCTATTTATAATAAAACCTTTTATAAAAGGAAAAGACTATAGTTATATAGTTATATAAATAGTAAAAACCTTTTATAGTAAAGGAAAACTATTTTTATATATATATATAGTTTAAAAAATCTTTTATAATAAAGAAAAAAAAGTATTATTATAATATAAAAACCTTTTATATATAAGAAAAAAGTATTTATTATAGAGGAAAAGCTTAAAAAGTACTAAGAAAGCTAAAAAACCTCTTATAGTAAAAACTAAAGTATTTTTATAATAATAAAGCTTAAAGTATTATTTATTATTAATAAAGCTTTATTTAAATTTATTATTATTACTATTATTATTATTAAGTACTTATATAGTATATCTTTAAGATTTATTATAATATATTTATACTTTTCTTATAGTTATTACTTATTTATTTTGTTTTATAAAGAAACGACTTTATATATATATTATCTTATATACTACCTTAAGTTAAAAAGAATAGTAAAAGAGGAATAAGCTATTAAGGCTTTTTTTATACTTTCTTATTTATATTAAAATTCTTTTTTAAAAAAAGAATTAATATGCTCTCGTTTTATATATCTTTTTAATTTTTATAAGACTATAAAGCCTTTAATATTCCTTTAATAGATCTAAAAAAGCAAAGTATAACTTAAAGATTATAGTTTAATATTTATAAAGTATTTATAATTATAACTTATTTATAAGATCCTATTATTTCTTATTATTTCGTATATATTTACTTATATTCATAAAGAGTAAAGTGTTTTATAAAACGAGCTTTAGCTAGCGTTTTTATAGTATATAGCTAAAGTAAAAAATATAGTTATAAAGATCCTTTTATAAGTCTAATTAATATATTTATAGTATATTAAACTAATTACTTATATATTATATTTTATTAAAGTAAAAGTATATATTATAAGTATATTTATAAAGTTGTTTTATTATAAATAATATCTTATATAGGTAAAGCTATATAAAGAGAGTATATATATATAAAGTATTTTTCTTCTTTTTATAGCCTCTTAAAAAAAGTATTATAAATATAAAACTATAGTATATAAAAAGTATATTATGTTTTAGCCTCTTTTTAAGAATATTATATAGTATATATAAAGAGAGTAAAAAGAATAAGTGTTTATCTTCTTTTTATATCCTCTTTAAAAGGTAATCCTTATAGTTTATATAAAAAAGTAATATTATAGTTTTTTTATTAAAAAACCTTAGTTATTAACAGTTATATATAGTTTTATTATAATTGAAAAAAAGTTATATTATTTATATATATTAAGTTTAAACTTTACTATTTATATAGTATTTATATATTAATTTCTTTATAGTTAGCTTATAATATTTATAAAAAGGTTATAAATTTATAGTAGTATAATAATATTATAGTATAGTTATAATAGCATAAATAATATTTAGTACTATTTTATTTAAGTACTTTCAAAGCTTAAAAGCGGAAAGTATATTTTAAAACTATAGTATTATACTTATACTAAGATTTACATTATAGCAATATTTTATATTTAGTATATTTATACTAAGTTTATTTTATAGTTATAGTATTGCTTTATATAATAATACTTTATAGTATATTTATTATATACTTTAAATAGTATTTTATATTAGGCTTTATAGTTTATATTAGTATTTTATACTTAGTTTATTTTATAGTAGTACTTTATATTTAAAGTTATTTTATAGGTTTAGTATTATATAACGGAAACCTTATTTTATTAGTAATTCTAAGTACTAAAAGTACTACTATTTAGTAAAGTAGATACTGCTAAATCTAAAAGGGTAACTAATAAAGTAAATACTGCTAGTTATAAGTTATAACTATTAAAGTAAATACTAGTAGTTATAAGGAAAAACGATATAGCTTAATAGTTAAAGATAACTAGTATTAGCTATAAGCGGTATAGGTTAAATACGCTTATATTTAGCTTAAGCTAGCTTCGGCTAGTAATAAGATTAGTATTAGATAAATTAACTAATACCTTATATAATCGACTAATACTTTATATAAAGCTAAGGTAAGAGGCCTCCTTTTAAAAGAGGATAAAATCTTATAAAAGGTTTTAAGATAAGGATATTTAGTCTTATAAGCTAGTTATAAGTAATAAAGCGTATATTACTTATTACTAGTAAGAAAGATAGTATAAGCTACTTTTATTAGCTTAAGAAGTAGTTTAGTAACCTTATAAGTTATACGGAGTATAAGTTATAGATTAGTATATAAAAGTATATTAAAGCATATAAAAAGAAAGCCTTTTAGTAGCCTTAAAAAGGTATAAAAGGAGGTTATTTCTTATTTTCCCCTTAACTCTTTTCGTTTTCTTTTTTCTTTTTTTCTAGCTAGTTTTAACTAAGAAATCCGCATAATTAAATACCTTTACTTTATTTAGTTTAGTAATCCGCACTAAGTCTTCTTCTCCCTTTCTTACTTATAAGATTATAAACTTAATAAATTATATAAGAATACTTATTTTAGTAAAAGATTAGTATTCGCATAATATAAAACTAGCTTATAGTATAACTTTACAACTTATAGCTTTAATAAAGAATACTAAGTATTTTATACTTAGTAAGTTCTTTTAGCTATTAAGTAAAAGAAAGGTATTTATTATAATTACGTCTATTTAATTATAATAAATAAAAAAAGAAATATTTACTTTTATAATATTATAGCTAACTAGTTAGCTATAAGCTAGTTTAAGATATTTAAAGCTTTTTTATCCCCTTATAAGCTTTATAGATAATAGTTTTATTTTAAAGATTAAAGCTCTTAAACCTTATATTAAAGAATTAGCTAAGCTATAAAAGTTTATTACCTCTTTTAAGGCTTATTTTTAGTTTTATCCTACTATAATAAATCGAAAAGTAATAAAGGTTATATTTATATTTAGTTACTAATAAGGCCTAGCTATAATATAGTTTAAACTAATTCTTAAGGACTATATAGATAATAGTCTTAAAGATAAGGATTTTAAGATAAAGAATATTTTTAAGAATTTCGATAACTTCGAAGAAGCTTTACGAAAAACGTTCGGAATTATAGATTAGTAACGATTAGTAAAGTATAAATTAAGAAGCTTTAAGTAAGTTATATCTTTATCGGCTTATATAGCTTAATTTTAATAAATAACCTTTAAGCTAAAATAAGAAGATAATGCCTTTTTAGCGACTTTTTACGAAGGCCTTAAAGAAATAGTTAAAGACGAAATTTACTACTTAGATAGGCTAAAGACGCTTTTAAACTATATTAGTTTAGCAGTCTAGATAGATAATAAGTAGTATAAACGCTAGTAGTAAAAAAAGCACCGTTTAACTTTAAGTAAGGTTATAAAAAAAAAGAAGTAATAGCGCGACTTAAATAACGTAATAAACCTAAATACCCTTAGTTATTTAGGTTTTCGGCTTTTATCTTTATCTTAAGTTCTTCTTTATAAAGACCCTTTTTAAGCAAATTAGTCTTAAACGGACTAAAGGTTAGTATAATAAGCTTTATGTTAATTTTAGTATTCTTAAAAAAGGTAGTAGTAAAGTATATTATAGATTATAAGCTAAAAGGGAATTATTCTCTTAAATAAGTATACTCTTTCTCTTAAAGAAATTCTTTTTTTTAATATAATCTCGTACGATATAGCCTTTCTTTTAATAATTAAAGCATTAAATAGCTTTTTTAGCGGGCTTTATCTAGCTTACTTTAATAAAGAAATACTTTTAAGACTAAGGATAATTATAAGCATAAAACTTCCTTATAAACTATTAATAAAAACAACGAAAACACTCTTTATTTTAAAATAAATATTATACCTTTAAATACGGAAGAAAATAATAGCTATAATCTAAAAAACTTTAAATTTAATAAAATAAATAAAGAGCCTACTTTTATAAAAAAAGATAATAATAAGCCTTATACTTCTTTTATTAAGTATCTCGATATAGTTATTCCTATTAAGGATAGGGCTTATAAGTAGCTTTCTTAAACTAAATACTATAATAATAACTGCCTTTTATATATATTAGATAAGTAAACAAGCGGATAGTTTCTTAAACTAAGGAAGACTTATAATAAACCCGCTAAAACGATTAAAGAGTTTATAACCGATATTAAGGTTTTTATAGAAAACCTTAAAAAGGATATCGAAGCTAGTAAAAAAGAACTTATATAAGAAAATACCAATAACTAGATTAAAATTAAATAACTTTTACTTTTAAAGCAGTATAATAAAATAACTTTTAAAAACCTTTAAGATAGTAACCTAGCTTTAATAAATAAGATTATAAAGCTAGAGAAACATTATATATATCTTTTTATATACATTACTAATCTAATTAAAGATAAAGACGATCTTAAGAAAAAGAACAATAAGCTAGCCGATAAGGTTAAGGAAGAAATAAAGTTCCTTAACTTAGCTATTAAAAATATATCTAAATAACTTAGCGAGTATTTTAAAATAAATTATAATCTTTATAATAAGGTTAATAATTTAAAAATACTATATTAAGCCAAGCAATTTTTAAATAGTATGCTTAAAAGCTAGCTAAAAGCTTAGTAAGAGAAAATTAATAACTAAAAGTTATAAAAAGAAATAAATCGTAGTAAAGGTATTAATATTATTAGTTAAGTAGTTAAGAACTTATAAGAATAGTACTAATAGCATAAGCTAACTAAGTGCGGGGAATACGCTAAGTAAAAAGCCCCGCTTTCGGTCTTAACTTAATAAGTAGTTAATAGGCCCCCGTAACTAAAGCTAAGAGACTCTCCCTTTTATAAGCTTTAGTCTTATAATAAAGTAAGTAGCTAAGCAATACTATAACCTATTGTACTATCTACTATCTTTACTACTTAATTAGTAGTATTGCGAGACTATCTTCTTATAATTTTTAAAGCTTCCGTTTTAAATTACTTAGTAAAGATAGTATTAGCAAAAGGATCGCGAAGCGGTGCTAAACCGGCGCGGCGAAGCTAACGTAACTTTAATTAAGGCTTATAAGTATAAGAGATTTATTTAGATAACGAATCCGACTAAATACCCTTTATGCTTAAGATAATAAAAGTGCCGTTAAGAATATCCTTATTAGTAAGTGCTCGGTCCCCGCTACTTTAAGAAAAACAAAAGGCCCTTTAAAGCTATATCGAGGAACTAAAGAAGACTTAATAGTTATAAGAGCATATCGCATAGCTTAAAGAGGAAATACGAGAAAAAGGAGGCTTACTCCTTAATTAATCGAAAAGGCGTTACTAGTCGGACTCCTTTAATTCGGTAGCTAGTCGAGGTAGCGAGGTAAAGCTTAAAAACATTACTTAGTTAGCTTAACTAACTAATTCTTAGAAACGACTTAACTAGCTCTATAACTTAGAGAATACGTTTAAAGCTATACCCTAACGATTTTGCTAAGACGACGTTAAAATCCTATTTATAGTAGATTATATATATACTAACTATAAGGTAAGATAGCGCCGATACCTTAAGGAATAACCGCCGATTAATTAAGAATAATATAGCGTAAGCTAAATCTATTTTAAGGAATAGATACTTATACTTATTAAGGATATAGTAAATAGAGAAATACTCTTAGTAACGTAGCTAAAGAACGCTTAGTAGCGAGATATATAGTCTTTACTAAAGTTTAGCCTTTACTTTAACTTTATTAAATAGTATTTTAAGCGGCTATTAAAGTAAATATAGTTATTAAGGTTCTTCGCTAAGTTACGATTAAAGCTTCGGGAGTAACTTAACCTTTACTTAATACCTATTTATAAGTATAGTAAAGAAGAACTAGTTTAAGTAGCTTAACGCTATTAAGACGCTATAAATAGTAAGAAACGCCGTTTAAGTATAAGCTTTAGATTAAGATAGCGTAAAATAAGTTTAAGATTCTTTAACTAAGGAAATTCCTACTATAAAAAAGGCCGTAGTAAACGGCAGTCGGGAGGTTCTTATTATTAAGGCACTACTAATACCTTAATAATAATAAGGGGAGACTTACGTTTAAATACCCCTTAACGTAGCCGCGGCTAAGGTCGTAGAAAAAGGCGAGGCTAAGGCTAAGGCGTATCTTAAAACTAAAAGGTTATTTATTTTAAATATAATAAGCTAGGTTACTATATAAATAAGTATACCTTAGCTTTAACTATAAATACTTTAGCAAATACCTTATATATTAAAGCCGCTCCGTAGGGAAACGCTTAAAGGTTAAAGTAAACGCCTCTCCTCCGGCTACGTTAGTACCTTAAGGGGAGCTATTATAAACTCCCGCAATACTACTAAGGCGAAACCTTATTAATATAAAGGTATACTTAAATACTTATAGTATAGTAGACTTAGTAAACGTGTATTTCGTATATTAATAAGGCTTACTATAAGTCCTACTATTATATCTTAAGCTCTTAAGACTAAGCGATAGTTAAGCAAATAACTACGGGGTTTAGGAGGGTTTAGAAAGAATTACCGATATAAGAGGTACTAAAAAGATAATTACTTAGTACTACGTTG
>JAPEBW010002189.1:0-14277 GCA_027405785.1 Ophiocordyceps robertsii
AGC
Organism: Ophiocordyceps robertsii; assembly: GCA_027405785.1. Taxonomy (NCBI): domain Eukaryota; kingdom Fungi; phylum Ascomycota; class Sordariomycetes; order Hypocreales; family Ophiocordycipitaceae; genus Ophiocordyceps; species Ophiocordyceps robertsii. The sequence continues at coordinate 4 of JAPEBW010002189.1, forward strand.
TGTGTAGAAAAGGTCTAAATAAGGATTTAATATACTATTAATCCTCTTTTAAAAGGTTGCTAGTATATTAGTTAATCCTAAAAGCATAACTAAAAATTTATAAAGTCCGTATCGCGTTTCGAAGGCTATTTTAAATTCGTCTCCTTCTTTAATACGTATTTAGCTATAAGCAGATTTAAGGTTAACCTTAGTATAATACTGCTTATTAGCTAATCTATCTTTTATTTCGCTTATAAGAGGTAACGGAGTCCGGTCTTTTATTATATTGTTATTTATCTCTCTAAAATTAATATAAAGTCGAGTTTTTTCTTTATCTTTACTATTCTTCGGAGCAAATAATATAGGAACTCTATATTTTAATTTAGACTCTTTAATATAACCTTTTTATAGGTTTTTATCAATATATTCTTTTAATAACTTTAAATACTTCTTATTTAAGTTATATATCTTACGGAATCTAAGCTTAAAGCCTTCTTTTAACTTAATTTCGTAATCTTAACTACCTTATAGTAGTAGTTTATCTTTAGGTAGCGGCGTAAATATATCGAAATATCTCTTTAGTATATTTCTAGGTATTTTTAGATAACGATCTTTAGGGTGTTTTAAGTTAATAGTACCTTCTAAACGTCTTATATACTATATTCGCTCTTTGGGGTGCTTTAAATTAATAGTACCTTCCGAACACTGCAAGCTAATCTTATATATCTTATTCTTAATCTTTCTCTTATTCCGTTTCTTCTTAATCTTATCTTTTTGCTTAGGATATTGCTACTTAATATCTTTTAAGTTATTCGATAGATTTTCTTTTAATAAATTATAAGTAGCTTTATAATTATCTCCGGGGCTTTTAGTTTCTTTACTAAGGTTCGGCGTTGTTTTCGCTTATATTATACTAGTTATAGTTATATTGTCCTTAGTTATACTAGTCGTCTTATCGTTATCCGTTACGATATCTATTAATACGATATTTATATCTATATAGGAGGCTTTATTATCCTTATCGTTGCTATTCCTTATATAGTTATCGTTAGGTATTGCCGTATTTAAATTATTCGAGGGTTTCGTTCCGGGGTCGTCCTTTATTAAACTATAAAGTAGAAAATCTAAGGTATCGTCTTTAAACCTTAAAAGGCCTTTATCCTAATCTATTATAGGATTATATTTCCGTAAAAAGGGTAGTCTTAATATAATATTATAGCTAATAGCTAAAACGTTAAAGGAATCTTTAAAGTTATAAATCCCGATCGTATACTTAAGAGAATTAGTCTTTAGTATAATCTTGCCGTTATTATACTTAAAAGGTAATCCTTTTGCTAAAAGAAGCATATAAGGCTTATCTTTTCTTTTATAACGTAATTTTAAACGATTTACCGTTATAGGGGAAATATAGCTACTTATCGCACCGCAATCCACTAATACGTTAAGGCGATGTCCTCTTAATTCTAATAAAAAGGTTATTTTTATACTTCGAGAATTATTATTTAATATAAGTAAGTTCTATTTACTAGGAAATAGCCTTATTATTTTTAAGCTTGTTAGTTTTTTGCCTCGTCTACCGACTTCTTAGTAGATCTTAATTCTTCTTACGGAACTAGTCTATTTAAGTAACTAAGCTCTTTATAAGCTTTAAAAACTAAATCCTTACTAGCTTTATAGCTTTTAACTACTTTACTAATAATTTTAATACCTTTAATACGATCAATTTCTCTTTATCGTTTTTAGTCGTTAAGCTCTTACTACTTAGCTTTTAGCTAGCTTTTAAGCATTTTATTCGAGAATTCTTTTGCTCGTAGTAGCATTTCTAAATTATAATTCTTATTACGAAGATTATAATTAGTCTCGAAATACTTACTATATCGTCTAAACGTATCTTTAATAGCTAGGTTAAGGAATTCTATATCTTCCTTAAGCTTATCGGCTAGCTCGTCGTTCTATTTCTTAAGATCGTCTTTATCTTTAATTAAATTAGTAACATACGTAAAAAGAGATACGTAATCTTCCTCTAGCTTAATTATCTTATTCGTTAAAGCTAAGTTACTATCTCGAAGGTTTTCGATAGTCGTTTTGTTATACTGCTTAAAGAGTAAAAGTTATTCGAATTTAATCCGGTTATCGGTGTTTTCTTACGAAAGTTCCTCTTTATTAGCTTCGATATCCTTCTTAAGGTTTTCTATAAAAACCTTAGTATTAGTAGTAAGTTCTTTAGTCGTTATAGCGGGTTTATTATAAGTCTTCCTTAGTTTAAGAAACCAGCCGCTTCCTTATTTATCCGAAAAGTATATAGGGTAGTTATCGTCGTAGTATCTAGTCTAAAAAAGCTACTTATATAGCTTATCCTTAATAGTAATTACTATATCGAGATATTCTATAAAAGGAGCGTAAGGCCTATTACTATCTTTTTTCTTAGAAAAGGGCTCTTTTATCTTTTCGATTTTAAGGTCTTTAAGATTATAGCTATCTTCCGTATTTAAAGGCATAACGTTTATATTAAAATAAGGAGCGTTTTTATCGTCTTCGTTAATAGTCTATAAAGAAGTTCTATACTAATAATTATCCTTAGTCTTAAAAGCATTTCTTTACTAGTCGTTTAAGCTTCTAGCTTTTAGCTTAACTTTAGGTTCTTCTTCGTAAAGACCCTTTATAGGCGAACTAGTCTTAAACAGACTAAGGGTTAGCATAATAAGCTTAGCGTCGATTTCGGTATCCTCGGTTAAAGGTAGTAGTAAAGTATATCGCGGATTATAGGCTAAAAGGGCATTATTCTTACGAATAAGCATATTCCTTCCCTTAAAGGAATTCCTCTTCTTAATACAATCTCTTGCGATATAGCCTTCCTTCGTATAATTAAAGCATCGAATAGCTTTTCTAGCGGGCTTTAGCGGGCTCGCTTTAAGGGTATTTAAGTCTATTACGTCGTAACTTAAGTCGTGCTTTTACTTCTTATTATTTTTCTTAATAACCTTACCGGGAGTCGAACGGTGTTTTCGCTATTATCGGCGTTTGTATTGCTTATCGTCTATTTAGACCGCTAGACTAATATAGTCTAATAGCGTCTTTAGCCTATTTAAGCGGTAAATTTTATCTTTAACTTCTTCCTTAAGTCCTTTATAGAACGTAGCTATAAGGGCATCGTCTTCTTATTTTAGCTTAGAAGTTATTTATCGGAATCGAGCTGCGTAAGCCGATAAAGACGTAACCTGCTTAAGGCTTCTTAATTTATGCTTTGCTAATTATTGCTTATCTATAATTCTAAACGTTTTTCGTAAAGCTTCTTCGAAGTTATCGAAACTCTTAAAAATATTCCTCGTCTTGGAATTCCTATCTTTAGGACTATTATCTATATAGTCCTTAAGAATCGGTTCGAACTATATTGCTACTAGGCCTTATAAGCAACTAAATATAAATATAACCTTTACTACTTCTTAATTTATCGTAGTAGTATAAAACTAAAAATAAGCTTTAAGAGAGGTAATAAACTTTTATAGCTTAGCTAATTTTTTAGTATAGGGTTTAGGAGCTTTAATCTTTAAAATAGAACTACTATCTATAAAGCTTATAAGGTAATAAAAAAGCTCTAACTACCTCGAACTAGCCTGCGGCTAACTAGTTAGCTATAGTATCGTAAAAGCAGACATTCTTCTTCTATTTATTATAATTAAATAGACGTAATTATAATAAATACCTTTCTCTTACTTAATAGCTTAAAGAACTTACTAAGTATAAAAATACTAAGTATTCTTTATTAGAGCTATTAAGTTCGTAAAGATTCTCGTAAGCTAGTTTTATATTTCGGAACCTTTAACGTTTCTTATATATTAAGTAGTCTCGTATAATTTGTCTGATTTAAATTTACTAGCTAGAAAGGAAGAAGAAGACTTAGTATAAGCTACTAGACCGAATAAGGTAAGGGTATCTTATTATGCGGATTTCTTAGGTTAAAACTAGCTAAAGAAGAAGAAAGAAAAAAAGGAAAGAAGTTAAGGGAAGAAGGAGGAAGGACCTCCTTTTATACCTTTTTAAAGCTACTAAAAGGCTTTCCTTTTATATACTTTTACATGCTTTTATATGCTAATCTATAACTTATACCTCGTATAACTTATAGGGTTACTAAACTACTTCTTAAGCTAATAAAAATAGCTTATACTATCTCTATTACTAGTTATAAGTAATATACGCTCTATTACTTATAACTAGCTTATAAGACTAAATATCCTTATCTTAAAACCTTTTACGAGATTTTATTCTCTTTTAAAAGGAAGGCCTCTTACCTTAGCTTTATATAAAGCATTAGTTAATTATATAAAGTATCGGTTAATCGTGCGATACGAATCCTATTACTAGCCGAAGCTAACCTAAGCTAATTATAGGCGTATCTAACTTATACCGCTTATAGCTAATACTAGCCGTCTTTAACTATTAAGCTATATCGTCTCTCCTTATAACTACCGGTATTTACTTTAATAGTTATATCTTATAACTAGCGGTATTTACTTTACTAGTTACTCTTTTATATTTAGCGGTATCTACTTTACTAGATATTAGTACTTTTTAGTACTTAAGATTACTAACGGAATAAGGTTTCTATTATATACGTTAAGGCGATATCCTTTTAATTTTAATAAAAGGGTTATTTTTATACTTTAAGAATTATTATTTAACGTAAGTAAGTTCTATTTATTAAGAAATAGCCTTATTATTCTTAGGCTCGTTAGGTTTTTACCTCGTTTACTAACTTTTTAGTAAATCTTAATTCTTTTTACGAAACTAGTCTATTTAAGTAACTAAGCTTCTTATAAGCTTTAAAAACTAAATTTTTACTAGCTTTATAGTTCTTAACTACTTTATTAATAATATTAATACCTTTATTACGATTAATTTCTTTTTATTATTTTTAGTTATTAATCTCTTTTTATTTAGCTACTAGCTAATTCTTAAGCATTTCTTTTAAGAATCTCTTTACTTATAAAAGCATTTTTAAATTATAATTCTTATTATAAAGATTATAATTAGTCTTAAAATACTTACTATATCGTCTAAACGTATCTTTAATAGCTAAGTTAAGGAATTCTATATCTTTTTTAAGCTTATTAGCTAGCTTGTTATTCTTTTTCTTAAGATCGTCTTTATCTTTAATTAAATTAGTAATATACGTAAAAAAAGATATATAATCTTCCTTTAGCTTAATTATCTTATTTATTAAAGCTAAGTTACTATCTTAAAGATTTTCGATAGTCGTTTTATTATACTGCTTAAAGAGTAAAAGTTATTTAATTTTAATTTAATTATTAATATTTTCTTATAAAAGTTCCTCTTTATTAGCTTCGATATCTTCCTTAAGGTTTTTTATAAAAACCTTAGTATTAGTAATAAGTTCTTTAATTATTATAATAAGTTTATTATAAGTCTTTCTCGGTTTAAGAAACTAGCCGCTTTCTATTAAAGTCTTTAACTTATAAGGTTATAAGGACTTAAGCTATAGCTTAAGCCTTATTATATAAGGAGGGCCGGGTCCGTATATATAAACACAGACCCGCTATATATAAGCAGGCTCTTTATAGCTTATTATTATAATACTACGGACGGCACCTATATACTAGCCTTTACTTACTTTATAATAGTATAAGCTATTAATTATAGACTCGTTTAATAGTATAATAGCGGGAGCTCCGCCTTAAGCGGAGCGGGACGACGCTATTATAAAGTCGTTATAGAACGCCTTAAAGGCATTAAAGGGTGCGTCGGCCGGCTAAAAGGATAACTTCCTCGCCGCATTAAGGGGGCCGACTATAAAGCCTATTTTAACCCTTATAGTATTAGCCGCGCTAAAAACGGCGCTTACGATTATTATAGTACGGAACCCGCTCTTATAGCTAATATAAGATAGGAAGCTAAAGAGCTTTTACTTCTTTTTTAGCCGGCTATAAGCGAAATACTATACTAATAAAGAATACGGCCTTAATAGCGGCCGGAGCGCTGTTTAGTATACGCTCTTATATATACTACTAGAGCTTTAAATACGGAGGATCGCGGGCTTTTAAGAAGAAAGGGGCTATAATAGCTCTTAGGACCCTTAAGACTTTTTCTAATACCTTATCTATACGTTTAGCAATATATAGGAATAAGAAAAAGCGTAGGATAAGCTACGCACCCTTAAATAAAAAGATAAACAGTCCTTTAAGAAGTTCCTCCTTAAGTTTAAGGAAACCCTCTTTTAAGCAGCGGGTACTATAATATAAGAAAATAGCGCGAAGCTAATATAGCTACGGAACTTAATTACTTTAGCACTCCGCGAGCTACTTATCCTTATTATTATACTATCTATATATAGTAAGTATATTAGCCGCCTTATAAAAGTAGCTTAAAGTTATAAATAAACGCCTTACTTTTAAAAGTTATAAAAGCGCACTTTATATAGCGGGGATAAGGTTACACCCCTTTTATAAGACGCGCTTACCGTTAATATTAATAGCGATACCCTTATAACTATAATAAGAACTAACCGCGCGAAACGCTTAAAAAAGGCGTTTATAACCTTAACCTTTTTTATGCTAGCGGGCTAGTCCTCTTAGTAGCAGGCGAAATAAGTCTTTAGCGATAAGATTTAAAAACGACGTGCCGACGGCCGATGCTTATACTATAAAGTAGGCTCTTACTTCGCTATAAAGTGCTTATATAAGCCGGCGAAGCGTCCTTCTATAAGAATCCGCTTTATAGTAATTAATATACTACTTTAGCTTGCTTTAAACGATAAGGACCCCGCCCTTTATAAAGCGGAGGGAAAAGAATAGCTCCGGGGTAAAGATAGGCCCCGGAGCCGCAATTATTAATATAGGTAAGGTAAGAGCTAGCAGCCCGTATAAAAGAGGATCTTACTTTAATATAGGTTATGCTTAATTAGTCCGAATCTTTTACCGCTCTTATAAATAAGGGATACTAGTACTACGCTATAGTAAATAAGGCGTTCGTACGTTAAATATAAGTGCTTATTAAAAGGATTACCCCGCGCTAAGTAAAGGGCGCCTTAAGTATAATAAAGGGTATAAAGATTAAAGGCATTACTTAGCTAGCTATAAAAGTAGCTAGCTACTTAAGGCTTATCGTAGTATATGTAATCCCGGAGCTTAAATTCCTTTTAATCTTAAGGAAGCCTTAGCTTATATATATATAGTCCTTCTTAGTTCCGTATTAAAAAAAGCTATAGTTCGGCCTAGCGGAGATATAGCTACGCTATATTAATAGCGCCTTTAAGGAGACGGGGGCTATACTAAGGCTAGCTAACGCCGCTAAGGTGCTTGCCTTAGTTTTTATAAGTATAATTAAACGGCTTATACGCTAAAAGGGTAAGGCCGCCGCTAATATAGCGATCTATATTATAAGCCTTATAAATATCGATAAGGCCTTAAAGACTAAGACGCTAAAATCGCCTATAGACTTATAAAAAGTAATCCCTTAGCGCTTTTACGACTTATTACTACTCTTTATAAAGCACGAGGCCGATAAGCTTAACCTTTATAAGCTAAAAGTCGATTATAAGATCCTTATCTATATAAACAAGCGAGGAAAGGAGTTCCCCGCGCCTTTTAAGCCGCTATATAGTATATCTTAAGCTAAGTTATTAATACTTAAAAAGACCCTTTAAGACCTTTTAAATAAAGGGTTTATCTAAGCGAGTAGCTTTAAGGTAAGCGCCTTAGTACTCTTTATTTAAAAACTAAGAGGCGGAATTCGCTTTTGCTATAACTATTAAGCCCTTAACGCAATTACGCGGCCGGACTATTACCCGCTCCCCTTAATCTTTAATACGCTTTATAAGCTATTTAAAGCGAAGTAGTTTACTAAGCTTAACGTTATATAAGCATTTTATAAAGTGCGGATTGCAAAGGGTAAGGAGTAAAAAACGGCCTTCCGTACTTATTATAGTTTATTTAAGTAGCTAGTAACCCTTTTTAGTCTTATTAAGGCCCCGGCTACTTTTTAACGTTATATTAATAACGTTTTTTATAACTTCTTTAATAAGTTCGCCTCCGCTTATATTAATAATATTCTTATTTATAGTAGCGGCTTATATAAGGACTATATATAGAAAGTATAAAAGGTCTTAAACCGCCTTTACCTATATAGCTTATACCTTAATCCGGATAAGTACGAGTTTAAGGTTAAGTATATAAAGTACCTTAAGTTTATAATCTATACCGGCGCGGGCATTTAAGCGGACCTTATTAAGATATAGGCGATTTAGGACTAAAATGCCCTAATAACGTAGACTAATATACAGAGCTTCTTAAGCTTCGCTAATTACTACTATATATTTATCTATAGGTTTTTTAAAATCGTTATACCGTTAAACGAGATTATAAGGAAAAAGGTAGCTTTTTATTAAGGACCCGTATAAAAAGGTGCGTTCTATATACTTAAGGACCTATTTATTACGGAACGTAAGATATAAGCGCTCCGGCTACTTATATGTCGGTATATAAGATATAAGTATATAGACGATAATTAGCGTCCCGACCCTTAACTAAGGCCGGGGCGAGACTTTTTAGCAGTGCGGTATTATTACTTTATTTCTTTATAGCAAATAGTAACAATTCCTTTAGCGTAGGTTCGATCCCCGCGTAAGAAAGTAGACCTATAAGTCCGTACGGAAATAAGGCTCCCCTTAAGCGCGCGTAATAATATAAGCGTGCGTAGCTTTTAGCTACCGGCTTAATAAACCGGGGAGGTCCCGTCTTATAGATAACGAGGACGTTATTATCTTTCCTTTCGAGGCGGCAATTATTACGGAACGTAAGATATAAGCGCTCCGGCTACTTATATATCGGTATATAAGATATAAGCATATAGACGATAATTAACGTCCCGACCTTTAACTAAGGCCGGGGCGAGACCTTTTAGCAGTGCGGTATTATTATACTATTTCTTTATAGTAGTAAATATACTAATAGTAAACTAAATATTATAATTACTAATACTATATAATATTATAACTTTTACTTTTATCCGTACTTACTATTTATAATAGTAAGTAACTTTTATTTTAATCTACTTAGTAAATAACCGCTAACTTTATAGTTACTTTTAAATTAATTAACTTATAGATTTATATTAAGTACTAAGAAGATAAGTTTTATATTATATACTTAGCTCTTTAGTTATATAACATATTTTATAAGCACTTAGCTCCTTACTACGCCCTATAGCGTAAGGATAAGGAGATAAGGCGCGGACTAATTACTACTAGTCGGGGCCGGTACTATAAACTAATTACCGCTAGTCAGGGCCGGTACTATAAACTAATTACCGCCGGTTAAGCCGGTATAACGGACTAATTACTATATATAATCGTATATAGGGGTTTAAAAATAGTAAAAAGCTTATTTATTCTTAAAAGCATAGCTAGCTACTTTATACTTAGTCCTTTAAGCTACTTTTAAGGATCTTTAACTATACTATCTATAATATATAAAATAAACCGTAAATATCCTCGTAAAATCGCTTAATAAACTAAGTATAAGCCCGGTTAAAAACACTATAAACTATAGTTAAGGAAATCCCTTAAATATCCTTAGATATCCCTTAAAAATTGCGGTAAGGTTTATCCCGTGTTTTTTAAGGTGCTTTTATAGTTAAAAATAAGTCGAATTATAGTTAGGATATCCCGCGGAAATCCTTAGAAATCCCTTAAAAATGCCGGCGGAATCCGCTTAATAGTTTCTATAGTATCTCCCTTAGTTAAAGACGTTATAAACTATAGTCGGGTAGGCTCTTAACCTTTCGTAGTTATATCTTAGAAACCCTAGCGGGGTCTAACCGGTAATATTCGTCGTATCTCCTTATGCGAACCTTCGTAGTGCGTGCTCCGGGCGTTCCCGTCGCGGGGTTTCGTAGGGCTTCCTTAAGAGTAAAGTAAGGAGTCCGGGCGTGGCTGTCTAGATTCCGTAACATATAGTAAACGTATAATCGTTTTTTTATTAGTTTTTAGTTTATTAAGACTACCGGGAAAGGTTTATAGTTATAAGCTATCGCGGGCTAAAAAGATTACTAATAATACTTATAAGCTTTAAGAACTCCCCGGTATATATTTAAAGGTTTATTAATAACGTCTTTTATAAATACTAAGAATACGCGGTAGCTTATATTAACGATATTATTATCTACTTTAATATAGCTAAAGAATACCTTTAATATTTAAAGGCTATATTCCGCGCTTTTTATAACTATAATATTACCTTATTTAGACTTAAGTCCTTCTTAATATACCTATCTATATAGCTCCTTAAATTTAAAGTAGACGTTATTAGCTTAATAAATATAAATAAACGTATATAAGCCTTAAGGGATATTATATTCTTAAAGAACCTTTAATAGCTTAAGAAATAGATTAGCCTTATTAAGTAGCTATACTATATAGTCCCGTATTTTACTAAGGAAGTTAATATTTTATAAAAACGAAAGATAAAGCTGCTTTAAGTAAGATAGGAAGAAGGAGTCCCCTTAAGGGGCTAAAGATAAGCTTAATACGCTATAAAAGCCGCTTTTTAGCTTACTCCGGAAAAAGAAAAGGCCTTTGCGATTTTAAGTAAGAAACTTATTAAGTCTTAAACAATTTACTACTTCGACCCCGCTTAATAACTATTTATCTAAATCGATATATCCTAAGAATATAAAGTAGCGGCTATAGCTTTTTACTTAAAGAAAGGTATAAAATAAGATAAAAAGACGCTACTAGCTTAAACTAAGGTCTAGCTTATTATTTACTTAAGCCGCGCCCTTTAAAGCGGAGAACCTTAATATTAGCTTATAGAACTTAAAGTAGCTAGTTTAGTATAAGCGGTTTATAAATTATATATTATAATACTATTTATAAGAATACTATAAGTAGTTGTCTTTACTAACTATATAAGTACTTATAAAATCGTGTACTAAAAATCCTTATTCTTTACTAGTATAAAATCTAACGATAAGCTAGTTCTTACGTCTTAATACTTAAGCTAATTCTTATATAAGGTATACTATATCCTAAGTATTAAAAACATTATACTAAATGCTTTTTTATATTTACTATATTAAGACGATAAGCTAGTATTCTTAAACTAAAAAGGGGAATTAAAATATATTTAAGAAGATAAGATAATAAACTACGTATTCTTTTATATAAAAGAATTAATTAAATTGCAGCTCCGCTAAAAAATAATTAATAAATATATAGAGGATATATAGTAAGTAAAAATTATAGTATAGTATAGCGATAAAGACGGTATCCTTAAACTCCTTTTCTTTTAATTATAAGGGTTACTATACTTTATAAAGAATAACAAACGCTAAAAACTATATATCTTTAAGATATATACTAAGGAGATTATTAAAAACGCTTACGCTAGATATTTTTATACTAGCTATACCTATATATAGTAAGATCTATTTAAGAGCTTCTTAATCTTTTAGCTTAGTAAATATATTAATAAGGTTATAGATAGCTACGATACTTATTACTATAACTAAACCGATTAAAGTAAGACGTTAAGGTAGCTTATCTTAATCTAAAGCCCGCCGGTTTTATATTATATAATAGCGATAGACTTTATTACTAAGCTTTTAATAGTTTAAGCTAAATAATCCTTATAAAAAGATCTTATAAAGAACTTCTTTAATACCTTACTAACTATAACTAATAAATTCTTAAAAATATATCTCCTTATTTTAAGCAATAACTTATTTATAGCGGAAGACTAAGTATAAGCGTTATATACTAAGCTACTCCGCGCTAACTAAGGGATTTTAAAGGGGATAATCTTTAACTAAGATATAAAGTTTACCTTAGTATTTTAGCAGACTTTATAATAAGCTTTTAAATCGAAGCTTTTTATATTTACCTCTTAGTACTTTTAAACTAACGGCCTATTAAAAAAGCGAAACTAAACTATAAAAATCGCGCTATAATTCTTTACTACTAATTTCCTAGACTTATACTAAACTAATATATTAGTCGCTTTTTAGTTTAGCCTTAATAATTCCTTGTTTTTAGTAATTTACATAGCCCTTAGTAAGCTTATTATAAGAATAAAAATAAATAACGGCCTCCGGTTTCTTAATAACTACTTATACTTATAAAACTAAGAGGTTTTATAAGAAGAAGCTAGGTTAGCTATTGCTTATACTTAGGCCGCTATAAAAGATAAATATAATAAGAAATACTACTTATTAAAATTTAAGCCTAGCGATTAAGTTTAGCTATAGCTTAATAAGGGCTATTATATTATAGACAGCAAACTAATAAAGCTTTAAAAAAGACGTACTAAGCCGTTTAAAGTTACTACTAAAGTAAGATAAATCGTATACTAGCTAGATATAAAAAGGTCCCTTAATATTAATTTAGTTATTTTAATAGTATAACTATACTTAACGGATAAGCTAGTTATATACTTAAGCTTAGTTTAAGATAAAAGGATACCTTACTTAAATAAGTAAGAAGTAAAACGAATTCTATAAAGCTATATAATAAAAAAAGGCGGTAAAAAGCTAAGGAAAGAGTTCTTTATAGCTTAAAAAGGCTAGCTAAGTAGCTATAACTTATAAGTAAATAAAAAAGCAGTCTTCTTATTAAAGATCGTAAAATCCTTTAAAAAAGCATAAAAGAGGTTAGCTACTTAAGTAGTTTAAATAAAAGTATAACGCGCTGCTTTTATAACTAAATACGAAACTCTTTAACTAAGAGAATTAAGTAGTTAAGCTTAAGCATAAGACTTAAAAGCTATTATAAGTTATAAGAAACTATAACTTATTATGCTTAAAGTAATTAGTTATTTTAATAATAATATACCGCCGTTTACTTTAAATAATAAGGCCCTTTTAGCTTTATAGTATACTTATTTAAATTCTCTCCGCCGCTTACCTTTTCTCCTTTCCTTTTTTCCTTTTATAACTATATTTCTCTTTACCGCTAGCTATAGCTTACTATACTTTATTTACTCCTATATATATAACCTTCTTTACCTTAAGCTTATAATCCTTATACTTTTATTTTAAGTCTTTTTATCGTTTAATATCTTTTATAGCTAAGACTAGCTATTTTATAACTACTTTTTTAGCTTACTTTCTTATAAGCTTTTATGCTTTTAATATAAAGGATATAAGTAAGCGCTTAAGCTTTATAGTAATAAAGTAACTATCCTTTATAGCTTTAAGTCTTTTAATAAGAGCTAAAACCTTTAAGTTTAAGCTTCTATATAAGCTTATACTACTTTCTATAACCGCGCTTAAGCTAATAAATTAAACTTAAATTATAGCACTATAAAAGACGGCTTATATTACCCTTTTTAAATACTTAACTTAAATAACTTGCCCCCCGGCCTTATACTATAGCGTAATTTAAATAGCCGGTTTCGCGATAACTTAGCTATACCTCCCGCTTAGCTCTTATAATTTAAAAGCCCTTACTACCTATATATTTTTTAAGGCGCGGCCGGAAATCTTTATTAGCGGAATAACTAGCTAATACTTAACGCCTTTAAGTTAGCTAACCTTACTATAGTCTTAAGATTTATAGTAGCCGCTATAGTTAGCGGAAACCCGCTTTAGCTAAACGATTAAAATAACGTCCGCGCTATCCTTAACTATATATTTAAGGCCTAGCTTAATTAGTTTATAGCTAGGTTTATAATAGCGTTTTAAGCTACTATAGCTAAAACCTTATCTTACTTTACTTATAGTTTAGCCCGCGCTATAAAATCCCCCTCTTAGCTTATAGCTATTATAAGCTTTAAAGACTTATTTAGTCCCGCTTAACGAACGCTTTTTCTACCCGCCGCTATACTTAGCCTAGCTATATAAAGGTATATAAGCGCCTTACTATAGTTTATCCGCTATCCCTCTTTAATTAAAGGAGATAGTAATAACTAGCCTTATAATATATTCCGCCGCCCGATTTTATTAAAGCCGCTAGTAGTAACTAATATAATCCTTAATAAGCTTAGCTTCGTAAGCCTATACTCTTACGATAAGATTATAATATTTAAAAGTTTCCGCTTAAGCTATAAACTACGCTAAGTTTTACTTATAGGCCTATAAAGAGTTTAAATATAACTTAACTTTAACTTAAGCAATAAAATTCTTAGGCTTTAATATCCGCCTTATTAGCTATATTAACTACGCGCTTAATATTCTTACTTTTAAAGCCCCCTTTATAAAGAGGTTTTTCGAGATTATTAAGTATATTTAAAACCTTAAGAGCGAGGAGTTAAGTATTAAGGCTATTAAGGACCTTATTACCCGCTT
>JAPEBW010002190.1:0-14274 GCA_027405785.1 Ophiocordyceps robertsii
AAAGAACAGTTAATTAAAAGAGGGACCTTTTAGAGCTTTAATCCTTTTAAACTCGTTAATTAAAGAAAAAGAAGGTGATTCTAAAGTATAAGCTTAGGCGTTATCTCGAAGAGCTTAAGAAATATTAGTTATAAAGCTAGAATAGGAACTATTTAAGCATTTTAAAATCTAGGTAATAATTACTACCTCGGGAATTTTAATTTCTCGTGTATTTAGCTTATCGAAAAGCTCTTTTATCTTATTTAGATATATCTCGATCGAAGTATAGGTTTTGAGGGTTATGTTAAATAGTTCTTTTATAAGAAGAAAATTCGAGGTGAAATTTACTAGGTTATAAAGGGTTTTTAAAGCTTCCTAAGCTAACTTTACAGTCGTATAGTGTTTTATCTAAGAGAGAGGACCATCTTAAACTATAAGACGTATAAGGGCAAGGATTTCCGCTAATTTAGCATATAGATCTTAAGAGACGGCTCCGGCGGCTTTCTCCCGGATAAAAACGGATTCTATTTAAAGTGACTAAGAGGAATAATTCGAAGAGCCTTTTAGCTTGCTAAATTAGTAGTCGTCCTTAGTAGCTATGTTTTTTATAGATTTTTTCGAGAGGTATTTCGGTATAAAGGTTAATTAGAAAGAGAGGTAAGGAATATTAATCGAAAGAATATTAGTGAAAGAATATGATAAAAGGGGTTTAAAAATATAGGGAAAATTGTATTAAAAAGTGCGTTTATCGTTATAAAGGGGAAGATTTTTATGAGGTTTTTTATGTTTAATATAGTCCTAAAGATATAGTTATAAAGACATAAGGTATAGGAAGGAGGAGGAGAGGGGAAAAATAAAGAACCGAGTCCGATAAGATATCGGGAGAATTCCGGAAAAAATACGTTTAGTAAGCGCGACTACGTAGAAGGTGGGAAAAGTTTTTGCTGGATTTTGCCGATTACGTGAAAGTCGGAAAAGCGTCGGCAGGGGTCGGGGGTAAGTCCGGTTTAAAGGGAAGCCGGGCTTATAACCAATTAAGGAGCGAATAGGTGCAGAAGAGAGCAGGCTTATAGCTACGAGTAAGGGGATTATAGAGATGTAAAGAGTGTGCGAAAAGGTGAAGAAATAGGTAAGATATGTGTATATATAGTTAATAATCTATTTAAGGTAAAGGGGGGACTAAGGCTTCCTTATATAGACAATTCCCAAGCTATAAGTGACTTAAGTGATTTGGAAAAGAGCCCCCTGTTTAGCGTAGTTATGTATAGTAGGCTAATAGCTGTTGTTAGGTTAATATTGTATTTATAAGCCTAGGGATTAATCCCGCAAGGAATACGAGGTGGCGTAGCGACTTAGCACGGATTATGCATATAGTCTCTACATATACCTCTTCTTAATCTGCTTATATCTTGCTTATATATAGGTGGAATAATAAAAGGAAATATGTATAGTATGCAGAATTGTATAGCAAATTTAATATATATTTTAGCGTATTTATGTCATGTGTTATTTATGCTGTATTTAGCCTATAGGCTGCGGGAGAGTATATTTTACTCCCTTATAATAATTACCTTAAGTATAGTAAGTTATAGTTTTTTATAACTTATAGTAGCTTTTAGGTCTTATACTTAAGCTTAACTACTTAATTCTCTTAATTAAAGAGTTTTATATTAATTTATAAAGGCCGCGCGTTATACTTTTATCCGAACTACTTAAATAACTTACTCTTTTTATACCTTTTTAAAGGCTTTTATAATTTTTAGTAAGAAGACCGCTTCTTTATTTACTTATAAGTTATAGCTGCTAAGCTAGCCTTTTTAGGCTATAAGAAACTCCTTTTTTTCGCTTTTTACTACCTTTTTTTATTATATACCTTTATAAGATTTATTTTTCTTTTTACTTATTTAAGTAAAGTATTACTTTATCTTAAACTAAGCTTAAGTATATAGCTAGCTTATTTACTAAACGTAGTTATACTACTAAAACGACTAAATTAATATTAAAGGACCTTTTTATATTTAACTAATATATAAGCTATTTTAATTTAATAATAACTTTAAATAGCTTAGTATATCTTTCTTAAAGCTTCGCTAGTTTACTATCCGCAATATCGTAACCCTTAATAAGCTATAGCTAGACTTAATCGCTAAGCTTAAATTTTAATAAGTCGTGTTTTTTATCGTTTTATTCTTTATAGCGGCCTAAGTATAAGTAATAGCTAACTTAGCTTTTTTTTATAAGACCTCTTAGTCTTATAAGTATAATTAGTTTTTAAAAAACTAAAGGCTACTATCTATTTTTATCCTTATAATAAGCTTATTAAAGGCTATATAAATTATTAAAGAGAAGGAATTATTAAGGCTAAACTAAAAAGCGATTAGCGTATTAGTTTAATATAGGTTTAGGAAATTAGTAGTAAAGAGTTATAGCGTAACTTTTATAGTTTAGTTTCGTCTTTTTAATAAGCCGTTAGTTTAAAGGTGCTAAGCGGTAAATATAAAAAGCTTTAATCCGAAAGCTTACTATAAAGTCCGCTAAAATACTAAAGTAAACTTTACGTCTTAGTTAAAGATTATCCCTTTTAGAATCCCTTAATTAACGCGGAGGAGCTTAATATATAACGCTTATACTTAGTCTTTTACTATAAATTAGTTATTACTTAAGATAAGGAAATATATCTTTAAAAATTTATCGGTTATAGTTAGTAAAGTATTAAAGAAATTTCTTATATAATCTTTTTATTAAGATTATTTAGCTTAAACTACGAAGAGCTTAGTAATAAAGTTTATCGCTATAATATAGTATTAAACTAGCGGGCTTTAAATTAAAATAAGCTACCTTAGCGTTTTACTTTAATTAGTTTAATTATAGTAATAAGCGTTGTAGCCGTTTATAACCTTATTTATATATTTACTTACCTATAAAATTAAGAAGCCTTTAAATAAATCTTATTATATATAGGTATGGCTAGTTTAAAGATATTTATTATAGGCGTTTTTAACGATCTTCTTAGTATAAGTCTTAAAGATATATAGTCTTTAGCGTTAGTTATTCTCTATAAAGTATAGTAACCCTTATAACTAAAGGAATAGAAGTTTAAGGATACTATCCTTATCGCTAAGCTACGTAATAATCTTTACTTACTATATATCCTTTATATATCTATTAATTATTTTTTAGCAGAGCGGTAATTTAATTAATACTTTTATATAAAGGAATACATAGTTTATCGTCTTATCTTCTTAAATATATTTTAATTCCCTTTCTTAGTTTTAGGATACTAGCCTATTATTTTAATATAGTAAACGTAAAAGAGCGTTTAGTATAACGTTTTTAACACTTAAGATATAGTATACCTTAAGCGGGAATTAGCTTAAGTATTAAGGTAGGAGGACTAGCTTATTATTAGATTTTATACTAATTAAAAATAAGGATTTTTAATATATAATTCTATAAGTGCTTATATAGTCGGTAAAAATAACTACTTATAGTGTTTTTATAGATAGTACTATAATATATAACTTATAGACTGCTTATACTAAACTAGCTACTTTAAGCTTTATAGGTTAGTATTAAAGCTCTTTATTTTTAAAGGCGCGGCTTAAGTAAACGATAAGCTAGACTTTAGTTTAAGCTAATAGCGTCTTTTTATCTTATTTTATGCCTTCCTTTAAATAAAAAGCTATAGCTACTACTTTATATTCTTAAGATATATCGATTTAAATTAATACTTATTAAGCGGGGTTAAAGTAGTAAATAGTTTAAGGCTTAGTAAGGTTTTTAGTTATATTCGCAAAGGCTTTTTCTTTTTTTAGCGTAAGCTAAAAAGCGGCTTTTACGGTATATTAAGCCCGTTCTTAGCCCCTTAAAGGGACTCTTTTTTTCTATCTTACTTAAAGTAGCTCTGTCTTTTATCTTTATAAGATATTAACTTTCTTAGCGAAATATAAAACCTTATAGCATAGCTCTTTAATAAGGTCGATTTATTTCTTAAGCTATTAAAGGTTTTTTAAGAACGAGATATCTCTTAAAACTTATATACGTTTATTTATATTTATTAAGCTAATAGTATCTACCTTAAATCTAAAAGGCTATATAAATAAGTACGCTAAGGACTTTAATCTAGAATAAGTAATATTATAGTTATAAAAAGCGTAAAACACTACCTTTAAGTATTAAAGGTATTCTTTAGCTATATTAAAGTAAATAATAATATTATAGATATAGGCCGCTATATATTCTTAATATCTATAAAAGACGTTATTAATAAACCTTTTAACGTATACTAAGGAGTTCTTAAAGCCTTTAAGTATTACTAGTAATCTTTTTAGCTTATAATAGCTTATAACTATAAACCTTTTTTAGTAGTTTTAATAAACTAAGAACTAATAAAAAATCGATTATATATTTACTATATTAATAAACTTCTTTCCTTAAAAGCATTTAATTATATCGCTTTATAGGGGCGTTAAATAAGCGTTTAAAGCAACAATAGCGTTAATCCCTTATAAATTTATAATTACTTATCCCTTTTTTTTATTTACTATCTTTTATACTATAAATACTAATATAGTAAATATAGTTAGCTTATAAACTCGTTTTAATTATCCTTATTTAATTAGCTAGCTAAATATTATATTTACTACCTTTTTATCCTTATTACTTAATAGGTATAATCTTAATATAACTTATTAGTATTACTATTCTTTTATTAAAGGAATACGTATATATTCGGATTTCTCTATATAAACTACTCCTTTATCCTTTTTAAGGCGGGGAAACGATTAAAAGATATATTAAACCTTTAATACGTCTTTTAAGTCCTTAGCGTAAATCTAAACGCCTTTATTAGTAGTAAGTTTAAGTAAGTCCTTAGTTCGGCCGATTTTAAGCTTATAGTTTACTATAAGATCCTTTTATAAGAAGTCTTTAGCGGGGTCTATCTTATCCGGATTTTCTATAAAGACTTCTATTAAGGGAGTAGTAGCGTCGACCTCTTTATATAGCCGGAACTACTTATTAAAGTCTATAATTATCCTTACTCTTTAGCTTTAACGGAGTACTAATAATTCCTTAAAATAGTTTATCGCTATAAAGCTCTTATAATTCTATATTATCGTTTAAGTAAGCTTAAGGTCGATAAAGAAGAATATTATATTACGCTTTAATAGCGGCGCTTAAACTTATATAAGTAAGGCGTAGCTAAAACTAGCTAAAATCGTTATAATAACTAAGTAAATTACTTATTTATATATTATTAGTCCTAACTAAACTATTTTAACTTTAGCTTCGATCCTTTTAAAAGCCTTAATTTATAAGACTTATATAAAGTTAATAATATCCTTTTTATAAGGAATTAAAAAATCTTAGCTAAGCAATATATTAGCCGCTAAGCGTTTTACTATTTAAGCGCCGATTCTTACCTTTATAATTATAAGGCTACCGTTTAGCCTTCTTAGTATTTACGCGGTAAATTCTACTTATTAAATAGTAGCTATCCTTCTTACTTCTTAAATAGAAATTCGTTAAGAGGAGTTAATAATTATATCTTAAAAGGTCTTTATTAAGTTAGCTTAAATAAGGCTTTAATTTACCTTAATATCTATATAGGCTTTAATGCTTATCTTAAGCCCTTTTTTTTATAAACTAGTAAGTATATATAAGTAAATTATAACGGCTTATTAAAGCTTAATAGTTAAACGTTAAGAGAAGCCTTAACTATTTAAACGCTTTATAGCTTCCGGATAACTACTTACTATACTAAGCTATATCTTTATATAGTAATATCTTAGTTAAAATTAAAAAGGTATTTATTTTCGATATATTAATAAAGCTTATTCTTTAAAGAGAATACTTCGCTATAAAATTTATATACTTTATCGGCCTTTTAAACTAAGTTTACTATAGTATAGGTTATAGTTTCCTTTAAGCCTTTATTAGTATCCGTTTAAGTTCCTTTTATATTATACTCTTTATCTCTTAAATAATTATCGGTCTTTACTATAATTTCTTTTTTTATTATAAGGTATACTTCCTTTAGCTTTAGTATTAATAAGCGTGTAGTCTTAAAAGTTCTTTCTTTTTTAAGCTAAAGGACCTTAGCTTATATTCTTAGCTATTTAAATAAGTTTCTCCTTTAACTTAGCGAGCGCTATAAAGCTTATAGTATATCCGCCTTTATTAAGCGGTTTAAGAATATAACCCGCGGCCTTAATAAGCCCTTAATAAATAGCTAAGGCGTCTTAAACTATCCTTTAAGTATATATAAAGTATAGCTAATTAGCCCTCGCCTTTTTATAAGTTAAACCTATTTATTTCGCGCTAATAAGTGCTTTTAAAATCCTTAAGTATATTTAACTTATAGCTAAAAAAGAATTTCCTTATATTTATTAATCTATTTATTAATATTCTTATTTCTTTTTAAACGTTATAAGGATTCTTATAAATAAATATTTAGCCTTAAGTAAATTACTATAATTAAGTAGTTTAGCTAATAAAGCGCGGCTTTAGCTTTATATTATAAGCGTGATATTTAAGACTTAAAGTTCGACTTTATAATTATATCCTTAATAGTAAAGTGCTTTTTATTAAGTGCTTATATCGCTATATTTAAGCGGAATTTAAACTATTTTTATAAGGTAGAGATCTATTAGCTTAGTTTAATACTAAGCTTATTAAGTTCTTTTTATTTTAGTTTTAAGAGGTCTTTAAAATACTATTCTACCACACTTCCTTAAAGAAAGGAGGGCAATTAAATAGCTAATTTATTTATATAAGCCTCGCCTTTATTAGCGTTTTAGTAGATAAAGTTCATAAAACGGTTTACTCCTTAAAATATATTAGCCTTATTATCTTTTTAGACTTTATTAAAAGATGCTTTTAGCAGTCTTAATAAGTTAAATCTCTTTATATCCTTAGCTTATAGTTAAGGTTTTTCTTAAGGCTTAATAAGCATATCTTCTTTTTTTAGTACTAAAAGGAGATTAAGGAATTATTTATTTAATATTATTATTATTCTTATTAAGGGGCTTAAGGGTATACTTAGTCTTAATATCTATACGCTAAGTATAAATAAGTTTAGCCTATTAAGGGTATTACTTACTATATCTTTATTACTTATTATGAAGGTCTTAGTTTTAATACTCTTACTAAGCGCTTAACGTTTTATTTTATATATATCTTAAAATCCGGTATACTATAGGGCCTTAAGCGTAAAAAGCTTATTTTTATTAATTAAAAGTCTAAAAAATACCTTAATTAGCGTAGCTATAGCGGATAAGGCTAAATAGTAATACTAAACTAAGAAACTATTAAGTATCCTTTAAAGCGGAATTTTAGTTAAGGCTCTTAAACTAAACTTTATTAATAATATATAGTAAAAATATCTACTAAGCTTATTATCTTAAAGAAAGAATAACTTAATTATAGGCTTAATTTAAAAGGAATTTAGCGGGTAAGGAGCTAAAAGGTTTTAAAGTCGGCTTATTCTTACTTTTTTTATTTAAAGGATAATTAATTTATTAAAGTAATACTAAATTTAGTTTACTTAATTATATAGGTTTTATTATTTTATAATCTATCCTTTATTAGTATTTTAAAAGCGGATTATCTCTTAAAAGACGGTAGTCTTAACTTAGCTAAGTAGGACTTATTTTACGTCTTATTTAGCTTTATAAGCTATTATAATATAGTACCTTAAAAAAAAGTAAAGGAGATTATTAAACTAGTATACTTAATAAGCCGCGGCTTTATCCGCTTTTATAGCTTACTTATCTTAAAGTTTTATTATAAGCGTATTAAAGAAAAAGTGCTTATTATTAAAGTTAAACTTAAAGACTAATAAAAGCTTTTTATTAAAGAAATTATTATTTAATATTTAACTTCTTATAAGATAAGTACTGAATTATATAATATAGTTACCTTTCGCTTAGTGGATATTTAAGGGATTTTTATAAAAATAAGTACGAATTATTATTATTTACTACGCTTTATAATATAAGGATAAGGGGATAAGGCGTAGACTAATTACTTTTTATTAAAGCCGGTATTATAAACAAATTATTATTAATTAATACTAATACTATAAACTAATTACTATTAATTAAGCTAGTATAGTAAACTAATTACTATATATAAATATATATAAAGGTTTAAAAATAATAAAAAGCTTATTTTTTCTTTAAACTATAACTAGCTACTTTATACTTAGTTCTTTAAGCTAATTTTAAGGATCTTTAATTATACTATTCTTTTATTTATTATTAGTATATAGATAAACTATAAATATCCTTATAAAATTACTTAATAAACTAAGTATAAGCTTAGTTAAAAATACTAAAAACTATAGTTAAGGAAATCCCTTAAATATTCTTAAATATCCCTTAAAAACTGCAATAAAGTTTATTTTATATCTTTTAAAGTGCTTTTATAGTTAAAAATAGGTTAAACTATAGTTAGGATATCCCGCGAGAATCCTTAAATATCCTTTAAAGATATTAATAAAATCCGCTTAGTAGTTTTTATAGTATTTCTTATAGTTAAAAATATCGTAAATTATAGTTAAATAAGCTTTTAAGCCTTTATAGTTATATCTTAAAGACCTTAGCGGGGTCCGATTAATAATATCTATTATATCTCTTTAAGCGAGCTTTTATAGTGCGTGCTTTAAGCGTTCTTATTGCAGGGTTCCGTAAGGCTCCTTAAAAGTAAAGTAAGGAGTTTAAGTATAACTATTTAGATTCCGTAATATTATATATTTAAAGTTTATAATAGCTTTATCTTAAATATCTTTATATTCTTTTATAACCACTCCGCTTAAGAGGTAATTATTAAATTCGCTACTAGCTATTATTATAACCGCGTTGCTTACTTTATTACTTTTTTTCTTAGTAGCTAAAAACGCTTTTTAAAATTTAAAAGCCTTATTAAGGTACTTAGTTTAATAGTCTAGCTTTTTATAAATAACTTTTTTAGGTTTAATATAGTAGCTATACTTTAATATTATAGCCTCCTTTAAAGTATTATACTTCTTAATAAGTTTGCTTAAGTTATTATTTTTATTAAAGTCGTTGCCTCTTTTAAAGCTCTTAGTATTTTTTCCGTTATTATTACTAAGGCCTTTATTCTTACTAAAAGCCGTATTAGTTAAAGCCTTAGATTTTTTAGCTTTAGTTACTTTTATAAGCTACTTATATAGCTTATCTTTTTTAATACTATTCCGTTATTATTATTAATCGTATATTTAATTGCTATACTAATTAAAGCGCTACTTTTAAATACTTTTTAAAGCTATAATAATAAAAATTCGTTTTAGTAAACCTTTTTTTACTATAATAAGCTAATCTTAATATTAATATAGCTTTTTTATATACTCTTTTATATTAATAAGCTTTTTTATATTAATAGTAATAAATTTTATAAATATAATATAATAAGAGACCTTAAAAACTTTTATAAAGGACCTTTTAATTAAGTCTATTATTTATTTAGCGGTTATCTCTTTATCTTACTTATTATTTATAATAAGTTCCTTTATCTTAAGAGTAATACTTATAATAATACTATATAAAGCTACTTTATTATTTATTTCTTATTCTTTATACTTAAAAGTGCCCTTTAAAGGTATTATAATAATACTATTAATAAAGCTACAAAGTTTTTCTACTCTTAAAGCGATAATAAGTTTTCTTCTTTATAATTTATAGTTCTCTTATCCTTAAAGTTTATTTATTATAACTTTACGCTTTTTTTTAAGGCTATTAAAGCTATTTTATATTTAAGAATATTACTAAAAGTCTAAATTTACTAGTAGCGACTATCTTACTATACTAAATCGTTAATATAAGTAATATAAGTATAAAATTAGCTAAATATAGCTATAAAGTTAGCTAAATATAGCTATAGCATTATATCCTTAATAAGTATATACGTTATATAGTACTAGTTAAGGCTATTAATTTATCGTTTATAGGTAGCAATAGCCTTAATCTCGGGCTACCGCTTTAATACCTTAATCTTTAAAGGCTTATAAGTTTAAAAGTTAAAGTTATTAAGTAAAAAGGTAATTATAAAGTCTAAGCGAGGGTTATAACCTATAAAAAAAGGAGCTCTTTAAAGATAATATTCTTACTAGCTAGCTAAGGAAGAGAGTGTGTGTGTGTAAGGGGTGGCCTTATATATGTGTGGCTAACCCTTGCAATAAGGGCTAGGGCTACGCCTAGGGCTTTCGCAGTGAATTAGGTGTGGAGCCCTGGCGCATGCCCTCCCCACATTTGCAACAGATCCTTTACGTGCCTGGGTACCTAGGTACCTTAGGTACCTTAGCACGCGTCCACCCGCCGGCAGCCCTCCCTCTCCGGGCCTTCTCAGAGCAAGTGGTCTCTGGTAGTAGTACTAAGTACAGAGGAGCATTTTAAAAGTCTTGACTGCACAGTTTCTACGCTAGTCCCAATTAGGCTCGGGCATTCCTAAATAGGCCGTGGCGGCCCGATTAGGACTAGCGTGCACAGCCACATGGTCAAGACTTTTGAAATGCTCCTCTGTACTCTGTACTCTTCATGTACCTTTTTCAGGTGCCCAGGTCGTTTGGTCGGCCCGACGTCGAGAAAACCATCGTCGCTCAACAACCAAGCCAACCATATCCTGGTGGTTTACTGACTCCTCGCGGCAGGCAGCCTGACAGAACATCGTCGACACGGCGTGCCACTTCTCGCCAGCCCCTGACATGAGTTTGCAATTTATTTGTCGAAGCGCCGTGCTGGGCGATGCCTGGCAATCTTGAATCCGTCTACGCGGCACCAGGCCGAGGCGTCTCGAGGATTCCAAGCACCTGCAATGCGGGAGATTGGACCGGATGGCTTCCCATCCTCCTGCACGCAAAGCACGCTCGAGACTATCGTGTGCGTATCTTGCATGCGACAAAGACGTGGCATGCAAGCGGCATCAAACGGCCAGCTTTCGGCCGAGTGGCAGGCAGCACACCGGCTGCCGTGTCGTTGCCCCTATTGCCAGGGTCAGTGCTCCCGGCCGTGGCTTATGTGGAAAAGGGAGCTCTGGAAGATAATGATAGTGTCTAGCTAGCTAGGAAGGAATGTGTGTGCGAAGGGGTGCCCTTATATATATATAGCTAACCCCTGCAAATAAGGGCTAGGGCTACGCCTAGGGCTCTCGCAGTAAATTAAGTGTAAGGCCTTAGCGTTTACACTCCTTACGTTTATAACACCTCCCCTTAGCTATATATAGGCGTATATATATATAAAGCCTTATAATATAGCCTTTCCCTTATATATTACTCCGGCCTTAGTGTTTTTTAATCTTAACTAATTATAACTAGCTATTTTGCTTATATAACGCCCTATCTATATACTTCTTTATATATAAAGCCTTTTAAAGCTTTATTTAGCCGCCTTTTTTATTCTTAGCTACTAAACGAATTAGTTATATTTC
This sequence comes from Ophiocordyceps robertsii, assembly GCA_027405785.1. NCBI lineage: Eukaryota > Fungi > Ascomycota > Sordariomycetes > Hypocreales > Ophiocordycipitaceae > Ophiocordyceps > Ophiocordyceps robertsii. The sequence continues at coordinate 11,425 of JAPEBW010002190.1, forward strand.
TCTTTTAAGAGGCCTTTTATAAAGCTATCTGCGATTATTTTATTAATCCGTACTTATATTAATTAAAAGAAGCCTTTATCTGTATAGTAAATAATCTATTTATAGCGGATATTAATATACTTAGTCTTAGCTAAGTTATTCTTATTTAGCACTATAAGCCTCGTGTTTTAGCTATTTATAAAGATTATAAATAAACTTAGCTATAGCTAGCTTAGCTTTATTAATAGCTAATATTACTATATCGCCGCTATGCTTATAGGTATAAGGTTTATAAACTCCGCCTTTATTAATAAAGTCGCTATAATCGTTTACTTCTTACTCTTTTAAAAGATAGGCCTATCGCTAAGGAATATAATATAGCCCGCTATAAAGTAATAAGTACTTTAGTTATTAATAAAGGAGGTATTTATATATACTTAAAGCTTAAAGTCCTTAATTAAGTATTTCCCCTTTATTACGACTTTATAGTTTAAAGTGCCCTTAATATAATGCTATAATATCTTTATAATCGCTATATAGTTATATATTAAGTTACTACTAGCCTTAAAGGGCTTATTCGCTATATATATAATATCCGGCTAAGTACTTATTAATAGGTAATTAAGGCTACCGGTTTAGTAAAGCTACTTTATAGTGTTTATTATAAGTTCTTACCTTTTTTAGTTATAAGGAACTTTAAGTTTTATTAGCTACGGCGCCTTTATAGCTTTAATAACCTCTTAACCGAATTTCTTAAGGATCTTTTTAGCGAACCTCGTTTAGTATATAAAAATCGTTCTTACCGCCTTATTCTATTTAAATTAAATACCTAGGAATTTTTAAGGCTTACTAAGCTACTTAGTCTTATATAGCTTAATTAAGATATTAGCCGCGGCCTTAATAGCTTCCTTAGTAGGTGTTACTATAATAAAATTATTTATATAAACGATTATAAGTATATCGCTTACTTTATAGCGAAGGATATACTTATTTATCTTAAGGCGCTTAAAGCTATATTTTCTTAAATCTACGCTTACTTAGTTATATTATTACTTAAGTAAGCTTTTATAACTATATAAGGCCTTATTAAGCTTATAAACTTAAGCCTATAAGGCTACGTAATAAAAGTCTATTTTTATATTCTTATATATATATAGGTATAAATAACGTTAAATTATTCTTATTTTAAGTCCTTAACCGCAACGATCGTTATAAATAGCTTTAATAAGGCTTAGTATACTACTACTATATAAAGCTCTTTTATAAGCTAATCTTTTAAGTCTTAGTCTCCTTAAATAACTTAATAGGTCTTTATAAGGGGTTCTTTACCTTAAACTAGCTTCTTAAGATAGACTTATTTCCTATTAAAGACTTAAGCCCTTAGTAGTTTATATATAAGGCTTTAAGTATCTTTTTGCTTTAATTTATTAATTTCCTACCTTATTGCGGGCAGCTAGCGGGTCTTATAGTTATCTTACTTAAGGGCTTGTTTTTAGGTTATTAGCAAACCCTTTATAGCGGCGATTATCGCACGAAATATAAAGAGGACCAGCTAGTTACTTAAGTTATTAAATTAATCCCTCTTTTAATAAATTACTTTAAAAGCTATTAATACGCCCGGCTTAAATAGGTCTTAGCATTAGTTTATAATAATAAGCTTTAACGTTAAAGCCCTTAATATAGTCCTTTAAAGCCCCCCTTTAACCGCTACTATATAACTAGTTTATTAGCGAGTTAGCTAATTATTAAGTCGGTATATCTTATTAGCTTATAGTGCCTTAAGCGGGGAATCCGTAGGTCTCTTATTACTAAGGTTTAGTATATAGGGAATTAAGCGTGTTTTTAGCTATAAGGTCTCCGGGAAAGTCCTTAAGTAACCCGCACCTATAAGGGCCGTTCTTAAACTGCTTTAAACCCTTATAGTCTCTTTTAAGTATACCTCTAGCCCTTAAACTAAGGCATTTAATATTAAGATATCTTTATTATTATCGCTTAGCTTTATCGTTATTATAAGTAAGGAAAGGGTATAATAAGGGGTTAGTAATAATAGCTATAAAGCTTATTACTACTTAAGGGGTAGTAGCTTTAAAGCTTACTACTACCTTAGCTTATTACCCTTATCTTAAAGGCTACTTAGCCTACCCCCTTTAAATTTATCGTTCTTATTATAGTTAAGATTATCTTAATAGTTAAAGGTCTTATAATAGCTTAAGCGATATAGTATTATATCCTTTATAAAGTTAGCGTTATCCTTATTCTTATTAAAGACCGTAATATTATAGTTTTCTTCCTTAAGAGGTAAGGTCTTCTTTATTACCTTATAAAAGCGCACGTCCTTAGTAATTATAATTTTCTTTTAGTTAAGGAGCTATACCTTATAAATATAACTATAAAGCTCCTTAAAACCTATAAGTCTTCCTTTTTACGCCTTAAAGTTTATTTTAGCCGTCTTAGCTAATATCTTTTATAGCTTAGTTATATATATAATACTACGCCTTACGGCGTAAGGATAAGGGGATAGGGCGCGGACTAATTACCGCTAGTTAAGGCTAGTACTACGGACTAATTACCGCTAGTCGGGGCCGGTACTACGGACTAATTACCGCCGGTTAGGCCGGTATAACGGACTAATTACCGCATATAATTATATATAAGGGTTTAGAAATAGTAAAAAGCTTATCTATTCTTAAAAGCATAGCTAGCTACTTTATACTTAGTCCTTTAAGCTACTTTTAAGGATCTTTAATTATATTATCCGTAGTATATAAAATAAACCGTAGATATCCTTATAAAATCGCTTAATAAACTAAGTATAAGCCCGGTTAAAAACATTATAAACTATAGTTAAGGAAATCCCTTAAATATCCTTAG
>JAPEBW010002191.1:0-14274 GCA_027405785.1 Ophiocordyceps robertsii
GCATTAACTGGCCGAAGGGCGCGGCGCGCTAGGCCTTAGGAGCCCGCGTTAGCTAGGGTATCCTTACTTATGGGAACCGGGGCCTATAGGTAAGCGCTCGGAAGCGTGTTAATTAAATTAGTAGCCTGAGGACGTGCTGCTATAGAGGGGGGATAGTTATAAGGTAGCTAGTAGCTAGGCGGGGGGTGCCCCGTAAGACTAGTAGTGCGGTTGCCTTATAAAGCTAGCGTAAGGGGTAGTAATACTATTAGGTGTTATTAGCGGACTTTTATTTATTAGTGCGATAGTAACCTCTTTTATTATATTATATTTTACTTAATATATTTCCTTATACTTAGTTAGCTTATATTATTAATACTATTCTTATAATTATTACCCTTTTATAATAAATACCCTTAGCTATTTAGTTTTAAGTATATTAAGTATATTATTTATAAAGGATTTAATAATATAAAGTTATATTTATATTTTTAGTTAGTATTATTATATAAATATATATAATTAAAATATAATAATATATATACTTAGTAGTTATATATAATTAAATATTATACTAAATACATAAAGTTATATATAAGGTTATAAGTATTACTATTTATACTTATATATATCTCTATTTATACTTACGCCTTATTTTAAAGATATATACTAACGCTAGCCCGCCCCGCCTATTTATACCGCCCGCGTATAGTAAGTACCTATACCTTCTAAATGCCCGCGGCCGCCCGCGCCTATATACGCAGCCTATATACGTAGCCTACACGTAGCGCTCTCGGCTATAGCTTAATTCGCTTAAAAAACGCATCTTTAAAGCTCTCGTAAGATGCGCGCATAACGCGGCCCGTTAATTGATCCGGCGCCCTCAATGCCCTCAACGCCGCCTAAGGGTCTTGTGTGTGCGCGGGCGAGGGTCTTATATGTGCGCGGGCGAGGGTCTTGTATGTGCGCGGGCGAGGGTCTTGTATGTGCGCGGGCGAGGGTCTTGTGTGTGCGCGGGCGAGGGTCTTTAGTGAGAGCTTTAAAGGTGCAATGTGTATGTGTGGGCGGGCGAGTGCGTGTGTGGGCTGCGTGTGTGGGCGCGCGCGGGCGCGCGGGCGCGCGGGCATTTAGAAGGTATGGGTACTTACTATACGAGGGCGGTATAAATAGGCGGGGCGGGCTAGCGTAAGTACGTATCTTTAAAATAGGGCGTGAGTGTAAATAGAGATATATATAAGTGTAAATAGTAATACTCCTTTATTATAAGATTAAAGCTTATAAAAAGGAGAGTCTTTTAGCTTTAGTCGCGGGGGCCTGTTAACTACTTATTAAGTTAAGACTAAAAGCGGGGCTTCTTACTTAGCATATTCCCCGCACTTAGTTAGCTTATACTATTAGTACTATTCTTATACTAAGGCTATTAAGGACCTTATTACCCGCTTTTAAGCGGGAATATAGACGTTTAATACCTTAGTATTAACTATACTTGTTAATATTAGCAGGACGGCCTACTTTTACCTTAATACCTTCTTAGTAGCTAAATATATATCGGTTAATAAAAAGGTATAAGTAGTAGCGCCGCGTAAAAAGGATAATAAGTTAGAAAGCCTAGCGATAAAAAGCGGGGGATAATTATAATAGCGGCAGTAAGTAGGATATAATATCTCGCTTATAAGCGGCTTATAAAGCTAGTAGGTAAAACGGGAGACTTAGTAAAAGATTAAAAACGGCGTAAAAAGGGTAAGTAAGATAATAATACGAGATAAGGCTTAAATAAAGCTAGTCTCTTATAATATATCTTATTAAGAAACTTAAGTATTCCTTAGCGCGGAGACTTCTTACTGCTTAATAAAGGCCTAAACGCACGCCTTAAAGGAGAGTTAGAAAACTTTACTATAAGTTTTAGCTAAACGCGCTAATCGCCTTAATAAAAACGAAGCCGTATAATTAAATATAAGGTAAGGATCTATAATAAAGCCGCTTACTAACTATCTTAAGCTACCTAGCTACTATCGGCCGGATAGGCCGAAAAAACTATTAAAAGAATAAGGACGGCGTACTATTAACACGGCGTAAAGACGCTACTATAAAGCTATTACTTAGCACCCCCTTTACTTTATTCTTACTTTAAACTAATAAGGACGTTAGCTTTTCTTTCTTACTTAAAGGAGTTATAATAAAATCTAAATAGCTATGCCTAGACTCCTTACTTTACTTTTAAAGAAGCCTTATAAAACCCCGCGATAAGAACGCTTAAAGTACGTACTATAAAAGCTCGCTTAAAAAGATATAATAAATATTATTAGTCGGACCCTATTAAGGTCTTTAAGATAATACTATAGAGGGTTAAGAGCCTACCTAACTATAGTTTATAATATCTTTAACTATAAGAGATACTATAGAAACTATTAAGCGGATTCTATTAATATCTTTAAGGGATTTTTAAGGATTTCCGCGGGATATCTTAACTATAGTTCGACTTATTTTTAACTATAAAAGCACCCCGGAAGATATAGGATAAACCTTACCGCGATTTTTAAGGGATATCTAAGGATATTTAAAGGATTTCCCTAACTATAGTTTATAGTATTTTTAACTAGGCTTATACTTAGTTTATTAAGCGATTTTATAAGGATATTTACGGTTTATTTATATACTACGGATAGTATAGTTAAAGATCCTTAAAATTAGCTTAAAGAACTAAGTATAAAGTAGCTAGCTATACCTTTAAGAATAAATAAGCTTTTTACTATTTCTAAACCCCTATATACGTTTATATGCGGTAATTAGTTTATTATACCGGCCCGACTAGTAGTAATTAGTTTATAGTACCGGCCTTAACCGGCGGTAATTAGTCCGTAGTACCGGCTTTAACCGGCGGTAATTAGTCCGCGCCCTGTCCCCCTATCCTTATGCTATAAGGCGTAGTATATAATACCCCTTTATAAAAGATTAAAAAAGCTAAAAGGAGTTTATATTATCGGTTTCGCCGATAATATAAATATCCTTAGCATTAGCTTTAAGGAGGGATTAATAATAGCGCGGCTTAAAGTAGCTTAAAAAGTATATACTATATAAGTAAAGGAGTTTACGGTTAACTTTAAACCTTTAAAAGGTAAGCTTATTTACTTTATAAGAAAATATAAGGCGATTATAACCTTAATCCGCCTTAAAGCCGCTATAGTAATGCTAGTTTAAGACGCTAAGCTCTTAAAGGTATAAGTAAGAGTATTACTATTTATACTTATATATATCTCTATTTATACTTACGCCTTATTTTAAAGATATATACTAATACTAGCCCGCCCCGCCTATTTATACCGCCCGCGTATAGTAAGTACCTATACCTTTTAAATGCCCGCGGCCGCCCGCGCCTATATACGCAGCCTATATACGTAGCCTATACGCAGCGCTCTCGGCTATAGCTTAATTCGCTTAAAAAACGTATCTTTAAAGCTGTCGTAAGATACGCGCATAACGCGGCCCGTTAATTAATCCGGCGCCCTTAATGCCCTTAACGCCGCTTAAAGGTCTTATATATACGCGGGCGAGGGTCTTATATGTGCGCGGGCGAGGGTCTTTAGTAAGAGCTTTAAAGGTACAATGTGTGTGTGTAGGCGGGCGAGTGCGTGTGTAGGCTGCGTGTGTGGGCGCGCGCGGGCGCGCGGGCGCGCGGGCATTTAGAAGGTATAGGTACTTGCTATGCGAGGGCGGTATAAATAAGCGGGGCGGGCTAGCGTTAGTACGTATCTTTAAAATAGGGCGTAAGTATAAATAGAGATATATATAAGTGTAAATAGTAATACTTATAAGTAGACCGTAAGCTAAGGTAAAAGGCATACTTTAATAAGCTACGCGCTAAGCTAAAAAAGTAAAACTTAGCCTTTATAAGGCTTATAGCGGCTACGTAAGGATATACCTTACTTAAGGCTTAAGAAGTTTATAGTAAAGTCGTCCGGTCCTTTATATTATATATTATAGTTACGTTTTATAAGATAACTTTAGCGGATAGAAAGCCTTATAGGATAGCCGCGAAACTCGCATAAGATTAAACCGCCTACCTTTAAATAGTCGCGGGGGCGTACTAGGCTACCTTAGTTTACTAGCTTAAAGCTAAAACCTAGGTCCCGCTAATTTTCTTTTACTTAAACTAAAAAATAGCTAATACTCTTAAGAGACTAAAGGACTTTAAAATCCTAGACTAAATCTAACGCGCGTTCGTATTAATAGCGAGATTACTCCGGTAATATAAATAATAGCCGGGGCGGCCTATACCCTTAAGACTACCGCTTGCGGAGGTATTAAGGGGGGTATAGTCCTAAGTTAAGTCCGGCGAGCTTTAAAAGAAGAAAAGGATAAAGGAAATCCTCTTTAAGGAATAAGCTAAATAGTAAAGCTTAAAGGAGGAACCTATTAAATAGCGCCGGACTATGCTTTACCCCGCTAACCTACCGCTTTAATTCGATAAAGCTATAACGCTTAACCGGTATAAGGCGCTACTTAAGTACTTAAGCTTTACGATTACCTAAATATAAACCGGAGTAATAAGCTTTAAAGACTTCTTATTCCGCTATAATATACCCGGAGTAATATCGCCTTTTTATAACTATAAGTAATAGCGAGATACTATTTACTATGCAATAATAAGTTATAGGCTTATAAGTAAGGTAAGGGGGACGCTACTATAGTAACTTTAAAATATAGGCGAAGTGCGGGCAAAGCTTTAAAAATAAAAGACGGCGGCTACTTTAATAAAATAGTTTTTAAGTTTAAGGCGCTTATAATAATTCGATTTAGTAATACGACTATATTAATAGGAAGATAAAGTATACGCGGCGGCTTTAGCTATACCTTAGTTAAGAGGGGATATATATTAATTAGATCGTCCCCTTAGCTTAGCTTAAGGGGATAACCTACTAATATAATAAATACTGCGAAGCATTAAAACGCTAAAACTCCCCCCCCCCCCCTTAATACCCTATTTAGCTTATAAGGCCCTTATCGGACCTATACCGGGCTAGTACTTTAGCTAGCTTTTCCTCTTACTTTCCTTTTTTAATACTACCCCTTTACCTTAGCTAATATCTAAGCTTATTATTATTATCCCCGGCGCTGCGTTAAGTACGACTAAGAGTAACTACGGACTTCTTTACTTAAAAAGTGCTATAAGAACGCCCCGCTTAGCTATAACTATAAGTTAGAGTAATTAGTGCCCTCCCCCTCCCGCGGCTATAGCGGCTTAAGGTCGCGGCGGGAGTAGATATAAAAGATATCGCCTTAATAGCAGCCCGCTAAGGCATTTATATAAAGAGACAGTCTCGCAGTACTACTAATTAAGTAGTAAAGATAGTAGATAGTACGATAGGTTATAGTATTGCTTGGCTGCTTACTTTATTGCAAGACTAAAGCTTATAAAAAGGAAAGTCTCTTAGCTTTAGTCGCGGGGGCCTATTAACTACTTATTAAGTCGGGACCGAAAGCGGGGCTTCTTACTTAACGTATTCCCCGCACTTAGTTAGCCTATACTATTAGTACTATTCTTATAATTATCCCCCCCTTATAATAAACGCCCTTAGCTATTTAGTTAAAAGTATATTAAATATACTATTATAAGGATTTTAGTAATATAAGGTTATAGTTATATCTTTAGTTAGTATTATTATATAAGTATACGTAATTAAGATATAGTAGTATATACGCTTAGTAATCGTATATAATTAAATATAGCGTTAGATACGCGGGGTTATATATAAGGTTATAGTAACGTTAATTGCCTTTAAGTAATTATAAGTATTACGCCTATATATTAGTAGCAACGTATTAGTTAAAAGTTTATTATATATATTCCTATACCTTTTATTTTTCTTCCCTTCTTTAACTTTTCCGTAATTATTTGCTATTAAGTCCTCTATACCTTTTCGCTCTTTATTTAATATATATTCTATACCTCTTTATTATCGCTAATATACCTCGTACTCCGAAGCCACGCTTAACTAATAAGCGCGCCGATTTCCTATATTAGATATAGTATTAACTCTCGGGGGGTTCGCCTTTAAAGCATTATAGTCGCGATTAAGGTTCTCTTTAAGTCCTTAACTCTCCTTTAGCTAAAAAGGCCGGTATTAATACTAAGAGAGGTTAAGCTAAGGAGACGCCTAGCTTACTATTACTTTATAATAAGGGAGTACCTTTTAAAGAGGTACCTATACTTAACCTTATACCTATCCTTAAAGATAAGGCTATTAATACGCTTACTAATAATTAGTAAGTATAAGGTAAGTCCTTTATCCCCGGTATTAATAGTGCTAATAATAATACTACTCCTTAAAAGTAGTAGTAGTAATAGGACTAATTAGGCCTTAAGATATTAGTAATCCTTAGCCGCGATGCTTTACTTATTACGCCTCCCTTTAAGGGAGAGTAGCTTAATATAACGGGTAGTAGCGATAGCGATAGCGATAATAAGGCTTAAATTAATATAGGTAATAGTAAGGCTAATATCTTTATCGTTTTATAGGCGAAACGTATATAGTTTAAAGCTAAAGCCCGCGCTATCTATATTAGCGGCGTAATACCTACTAAACCTTAATATATATATTATTTCCATACCGCTATTATAGCTTACTAAGTATTTAAGCTAAAGCCTATTAAGGTTATAGAGATTAAGTATATTTTCTTTAGTATTACCTTATTAAGATATAAGTAATACTATTAGTATACGGCTACTTATAATTAAGTATATTATTAATTAACTATAACTATTAATTAAATTCGTTATCGCTATTTATTAGCTAATCGTTATATAAGCGGCTATACTTATAGCTAGTAACCGTGCCGATATAGTCGCTAAACTTAATTATATTTAGGAGCTTAATATGCTTAACGTTAATAATACCGACTTTAAGGATAACGATAGCGACGATAACGCCTTTATATTTAGCGAAGAGGCTCGCCGCTATCTCGCTATAACGGCTTAGCATCTTTATAAAGCGTTTAATATTACTAAGATAACCTATCGGAAGGAGAACGGTATTATAGGTGCTAAGAAGGATATAACGGTAATTAATATACGATCGATATACTAGCAATTAGCTAACGATCTTTTAGTCTTAGTATAGCGACTATCGCACGCTTATCGATAAGCGGCGTAAGCTGCTTACTTAGTTAACCTTAGCGCCGCCCTTTAGTATTAATATAGCTAGTTTAAAGTACTATACTTAGGAGGTATAGTTAAAACTCTAGCTACTTATAGGCAATATAGGCTATACGTCTTAGTAATACGCTTTACTTATTATAAAGGCGGAGGTAAGTGCTATATTAATTAAGATATAGCTAATAAAAGAAAGGGGAATACTAATATTTCCCTCCTTAACCGATATAGATAAAGGGACTATTTAGTAGGTTCTTATAACGCCGGCGAAGCGTTAATATAAGTAAAAGATAGTTTAAGTTTATCTTTTCTTTTATCTTTTTTTTATCTCTCCTTTATTAATAACGTAAGGTAATAATAGCTTAGCTTATAGTTTCTTTCCTTTATTATTATTATTTTAAGGAGGACTTAGCTTAGCTTTATATTTTCTTTTAGTTATTTACTCTTACTTACTTTTCTTCCCCGTTTTATATTTTACTAATTTATAAATAGTTACCTTAACTAAGGATATAGTTAATTAGTAGCGAATTAGTACTAAGTTAGTAAGGAATTATAACTTAATAAGTAAGTTATCCTTATACCCTTAGCGTCTTAGCCTTTACTTAGTTTTACGTTTTTTCTTTTTCTTAGTAAGGTTAATAAAGTATTTGCTAATAAGTGCTTAGCTATTCGCTATATCCTTAGCGTTAACTTACTAATTATACTTTATTAGCTATCTTTTTTACTTAACTAAGAAAAAGGTATTACCTTTAATACGTTTCTTATTTAATACTTCTTAGACTTTCTATTCGCCTTCTTTATCTTAAAGGTTAGGTATTATTAACGGTTTAGCGCCTTCTTAGTTACTTAGACTTTCCTTTTAAGGTTTTAATAAGCTAATATAAAATATATTATATATATATAAGTACTTATTTAAAAAAGCTAAACGATAAGCTTACTTCCTAATAGCTTATAGTACTTAAAAAGGCCCGATATACTTAAAGGATAGCTTCCTCTTCTTATCCTTAAAGCGTAAATTCTTTATAAAGAGCGTAATAAGGTTACTAACTTTAAGTAAAAGTAGTTAATACTTAAAGTCGTAGTACTTTGCTTACGATTTAGTAGCCTTTCGTTAGTATTCTTTAAGTCGTTATCGTAGAGTTTTTAGCTTATTAATTCTTACTCTTACTTTAAGCACCTCCCCCTTTATAATATTATCTTCGATATTAATATAAAAGTTTAGCTAGTAGCTAAAAACGGCCTTATTAAGGGATAGCTTAGTAGTAGTATTAATTATATTATTATATATAAATTATACTACTTAAAGAAAGGATACTTAGTTTATCTATTTTAAATTTATAAAGCATCTTAAGTAGTAGTATACTACTTAATTTATACGCTGCGTTTACTTATTAATTTAAGGGTAAAACGCTATTAATAACCTACGTTTTACTTATAAGATAAAATATAGGTTTAACTAAAACTTACTAGTAAATAGTAATCTTCTATCCGTAACTACGCCCTTTAAAGGCTTATATACTAACTTAACGTTATAATAAAATGCCCTTATTAGCTTAAGCGCGTTTATTATCTTAGAATACGGAATAAAAAGGTAGTACTTAGTATATCGGTCTAAAATTATTAGTATTGCGTTAACTTCTCGCCCTTTATATTATACTTTTAGTAAACTTATAGTAAAGTCTATTAATAGTTCTTCTTATAGTCGCACGGGGTATAGCAATAATTATATAGCGCCGTAAAGGCAATACCTCCTTAATATAGCGCCTTAATATACTAAGTATTCTTAGATATATTAATTAATATCTCTTACTATATTCTCTTAATAAAAATTCCTTAAGAGTAATTTACCTATTCGTTAGCTTTTAAAGTATCTTACTAATAAGTTATTATAGTAAAGTTATATTAACTCCTACTATAAGGTAATATTAAAAGGTACTATAATTTATCCCTTTTATAGTAGTAATTTATTTAGTTATAATAACTAAAGATACTTCTCTTTTAAGAAGTCTTTAGTCGCTTTTCGTTAAGTAATTACTATATCTTCGCTTTAAGTGCGTTTTAGCAATTCTAGTAAAGTATTAAGAACTTCTATAGTATATACTAAGAGGCTATAGGCTATATCCCTTATAGTTTTTCTTAAGAGTAGCTATTTATAACTAGCTCTCTCTTTAGCTTATATAGCTAGCTACTTAAAGTCCGCTCTTAAGTTCGTAGTAGTTCGCTATATAAAAGCTTATATATTTTCCTTATATAAAGGCAACTCGCTACGCTTATACTAGCTTAAGGTTAGGCTTGCCTTTACTTATAAAGACTTCTTATTATCCTTCTATAGATTATTAATAGTTATATAATTTATCGGTATTAGCTTTAACTAAAGCTTTAATAGTAACTTTATATACGGGGGCTTCTTACCTTTATATCTAAGCATTCTCGATAGTGCGTTAGCCGGGTTTAATTTCCCTATCTTATACTTAATCGTAAAGTCGAATAGCGCTAAGTATATATACTATTATACTTATCTTTAATTAAGGGAGGTTTAGTATATAAACGTTTAAAGGTTAAAATAGTTAGATAAGACCTTTACTTATTACGCGGCTCCTTTAACGTAGTATCGCTAGTATTTTAATAACTTTACGATAGTAAATAGTTCTTAATCTAAGACTCCGTAGTTTAACTTAGCCTTAGTAAACTTTCTTAACTAAATGCAATTAAGTAATAGCGACCCTTATTATTAAGCTAGGATAAAATGCCCGTTATTATATATTATAATATATCGGTTTTAATTTAAGTATACCTCTTTAAGTCGTAGTATTAAAGTAAGGGTATATTAATAAATATATCCTTTAAGGACTAAAACGCTATAAATTTAGTTGCGTTTAGGTTTACTCTCTTTAGCTTCTTACTATTACTACTACCCTTTAGTAGTATAATAAAAGGTACTACTATATAAGAATAGCGGTAAATAAAACGATAGTAGTAGTTATAAAACTTAAGAAAAACTTAAATATCTCGATAAGTATTACGTACTAGCTATTTAGCGATTACTTTTACCTATTAAAGATCTACCGATATCTTATTAACTAATAAAATAAAACTAAGGAACTTAACTAATTATTAATAGAATATATATTTAAATAGCTTTACGAATAGTTATGCCGCGCGTAGCCTCTTTATAACTTATTAAAGGTATTTAGTATATTCCTCTTCCGTTTATAAGAAGATAAGGATATTATTAAGATATACTATATAAATAGTATTAATAAGGCCTTTTAACGCTTAATTAATATAGCTTTAAAAAGTAGCTAAAGCGTTAGTTAAGCTAAATAATATAATAAGGTATTTAAAGTATTTATAGCGTAATTAAAAGGCTATCTTTTACTTATTACCTTCTTTTATATAGATACGCTAGTATACGTTTTAAATATTAATCTTAGAAAAGAATTTAGTACCTTAATAGCGGTTAAAGATCTTTAAAATAAGAAGTAAAGGGTACCGATTCTTCTATATAACGCGGTTAAGTCCCCGGTAGTTTATATAAAGATAAAGGCTACTATCCTTTTTTAGGATAAAAAGAATTAGTACGCTTACTAAGCTTTATAATTCCCGGATAATACTATATCTTATAAAGTTATTAATTTAGTCCCTTAATACTTATAATTTATTACGGGATAAAGGGTAAATCGGTTTAAAGGGTAGTTCTATACCGGAAGTTAAGTTAATTACGTAATCTATTCCTTTCTTAATCGGTAATAGGTTAGACTTATTTACTAAGAATATATCTTTAAATCGGTATAAAGTTAGTAGTATCTCGGTCTATTCTCTCTTCGGAATTCCTTTATCGTCGTCCTTATCTAGTAACGGAATTAGCTTAAAGTTAGTAGCGATTATATAGATATAGGCCTCGTTCCGGCAATCCTTTACGAATTTTCGTAGACTCCGTTAAGTGCCGCTATTAATTTAGTGCTTAAACTACTATTGCTTTTTTTATAGAATAATATAGATTTTCTTATCTATAATTATTATATTTAACTATAAAATTAAAATATAGTTATTCGGCGTTAACTTATTAATACTAATATAATACTAAGTAATTATCTTTTTAGTACCTCTTATATAGGTAATTCTTACTAAAACCTCCTAAACCTTATAGTTATTTACCTAACTATCGCTTAGTCTTAAGAGCTTAGGATATAATAGTAGGACTTATAGTAAGCCTTATTAATATACGAAATATATATTTACTAAGTCTACTATACTATACGTATTTAAGTATACCTTTATATTAATAGGGTTTCGCCTTAGTAGCACTATAGGAGTTTATAATAGCTCCTCTTAAAGTATTAACGTAGCCGGAGGAGAGGTATTTACTTTAGCCTTTAACCGTTTCCTTATAGAGCGGCTTTAATATATAAGGTATTCGCTAAGGTATCTATAGTTAAAGCTAAGGTATACTTATTTATATAATAACCTAGCTTATTATATTTAAAATAGATAACCCCTTAGTTTTAAGATAAGCCTTAGCCTTAGCCTTACCCTTTTTTACGACCTTAGCCGCGGCTATATATAAGAATAGTATTAATAGCATAGGCTAACTAAGTGCGGGGAATATGCTAAGTAAGAAGCCCCGCTTTCGGTCCTAACTTAATAGGTAGTTAACAGGCCCTTATAACTAAAGCTAAGAGACTCTCCCTTCTATAAGCTTTAGTCTTATAATAAAGTAAGCAGCTAAGCAATACTATAACTTATCGTACTATCTACTATCTTTACTACTTAATTAGTAGTACTGCGAGACTATCTCCTTATAATTTCTAAAGCTTCCCTTTTAAATCACTTAGTAAAGATAGTATTAGCGAAAGGATCGCGAAGCGGTGCCGAACCGGCGCGGCGAAGCTAACGTAACCTTAACTAAGGCTTACGAGTGCAAGAGATTTATTTAGATAACGAATCCGACTAAACACCCTCTATGCCTAAGATAATAGAAGTGCCGTTAAGAATGTCCTTACTAGTAGGTGCTCGGTCCCCGCCACTTCGAGAAAAACAGAAGGCCCTTTAAAGCCGCATCGAGGAACTAAAGGAGACCTAACGGTTATAAGAGCGTATCGCATAGCTTAAAGAGGAAATATAAGAAAAGGGAGGCTTACTCCTTAACTAATCGAAAAGGCGTTACTAGTCGGACTCCCCCGATTCGGCAGCTAGTCGAGGCAGCGAGGTAAAGCTTAAAAACATTACTTAGTTAGCTTAATTAACTAATTCTCGGAAACGACTTAACTAGCTCTATGACTTAGAGGATGCGTTTAAAGCTATACCCCGACGATTCCGCCGAGATAACGTTAAAATCCTATTTATAGTAGATTATATATATACCGACTATAAGGCGAGATAGCGCTAATACCTTAAGGAATAACCGCCGATAGATTAAGAACAATATAGCGCTAGCTAGATCTATTTTAAGGAATAGATACTTATGCTTATTAAGGATACGGTAAATAGAGAAATACTTCTAGCAACGTAGCTAAAGAACGCTTAGTAGCGAGATATATAGTCTTTACTAAAGTTTAGCCTTTACCTTAACTTTATCGAACGGTATTTCGAGCGGCTATTAAAGCAGATACGGTTATTAAGGTTCTTTGCTAAGTTACGACTAAAGCTTTAAGAGCAACTTAACCTCTACTCAACACCTATTTATAAGTATAGTAAAGAAGAACTAGTCTAGGTAGCTTAACGCTACTAAGACGCTATAGATAGTAAGAAACGCCGTTTAAGCGTAAGCTCTAGATTAGGATAGCGTAGAATAAGTTTAGGATACTTAAACCAAGGAAATTCCTACCGAGGGAGAGGCCGTAGCGGATAGTAGTCGGGAGGTTCTCGCTATTAAGGCACTACCGATACCTCGACGATAATAAGGGGAGACTTACGCTTAGATACCCCTCGATATAGCCGAGGCCGAGGTCGTAGAAGAGGGCGAGGCTAAGGCTAAGGCTTATCTTAAAACTAAGGGGTTATCTATTTTAAATGCAATAAGCTAAGTCACTATATAAATAAGTATACCTTGGCTCTAACTGCAGATACCCTAGCGAACACCTTACGTATTAAAGCCGCTCTGTAGGGAAACGCTTAAAGGCCGGAGTAAACGCCTCTCCTCCGGCTACGTTAGTACTTTAAGGGGAGCTATTATAGACTCCCGCAGTGCTACTAAGGCGAAACCCTACCGATATAAAGGTATACCTAGATACTTATAGTGTAGTAGACTTAGTAGACGTGTATTTCGCACGCTAATAAGGCTTGCTATAAGTCTTACTATCGTATCTTAAGCTCTTAGGACTAAGCGATAGTCGGGCAAATAACTACGGGGTCTAGGAGGTTCTAGTAAGAATTACCGATATAAGAGGTACCGAAAAGATAATCACTTGGTATTACGTCGGTACTAATAAGTTAACGCCGAATAACTATATTCTAATTTTATAGTTAACTACGGTAATTACGAATAAGAAAATCTATATTATTCTATGGAAAAAGCAATAGTAGTTTAAGCACTAAATCGGCAGCGGCACCCTACGGAGTCTACGAAAATTCGTAAAGGATTGCCGGAACGAGGCCTATATCTATATAATCGCTACCGACCTTAAGCTAATTCCGTTGCTAGATAAGGACGACGATAAAGGAATTCCGGAGAGAGAATAGACCGAGATACTACCGACTCTATACCGATTTAAAGACGTATTCTCGGTAAATAAGTCTAACCTATTACCGATTAAGAAAGGAATAGATCACGCAATTAACTTAACTTCCGGCGTAAAACCACCCTTCGGACCGATCTATCCTCTATCCCGCAACGAATTATAAGTATTAAGGGACTAGATTAGTAACTTTATAAGACGTGGCATTATCCGGGAATTATAAAGCCTAGTAAGCGCACTAATTCTTTTTATCTTAAAGAAGGACGGCAGCCTTTGTCTTTATATAGACTACCGGGGACTTAACCGCGTTACGCAAAAGAATCGGTACCTTTTACCTCTTATTTCGGAGATCCTTAACCGCTATTAAGGTGCTAAATTCTTTTCTAAGATCGACATTCGAAACGTATACTAGCGTATCTATATAAAAGAAGGCGATAAGTAAAAGATAGCCTTCCGATTACGCTACGG
>JAPEBW010002192.1:0-14259 GCA_027405785.1 Ophiocordyceps robertsii
TAAAGGTAAGCTTTATAGCCGTATATATAAATAGTAGAAAAATTAAAGGAAAGAGGGAGAATTCCCTTACTATTCTTTATAAGCTAGCTTTATAGCTTCTTAGTAAGGGAAGTCTAAGGATATTAAGGAGTCTTTTAAGACGTCTTATTATAGAGGAAAGTAGCCGTTTTCTAGATTTTTAGCTAAAGGGTAATAAGTAAATTCGAGGAATTTTGCATTTTATAGGCCTTTAAGGAAAGTACCCCCTTAGCATACTCCGTAAAGCCGTTTTAGTCTAGTATATAAGGAGCAGAAGGTTTATCGATAATCCCTTATTCTATAATAAACACTTAGTATTCTTTTTATAAGGCTTTATCGTTATCCTTATAAATCTTATAAATAGTAAGGTTAAGTTACCTTTATATAAAGCTTAAAAAGATAGTAAGGCAGTTAAGAAGCTCCTTTAATATTAAATTTAAAATAGTATTAAAGAAGATTAAGTTAGTAAAATCGTCCTTAATATAAAAAGCAACCTTCTTTTTATTATAAGAATCCGGTAGTAAAAGAAGGTCGTAAAAATTCCGATAAAAAGGCCTCGGAGCCTTTATAGCTAGTTGTTACGGAGTAAGCAGAGGCTAGTATATAGGTGCCGTCCGTAGTATTATAATAATAAGCTATAAAGAGCCTGCCTATATATAGCGGGTCTGTGTCTATATATACGGACCCGGCCCTCCTTACGTAATAAGGCTGAAGCTATAGCCTAAGTCCCTATAACCTTATAAGTTAAAGACTTTAATATAATGCCCCCGCTCTCTATACCGCGCTATATAGTTCGGAGCTATTATAAGGGGCTACTAGCTATTATAAAGTGCTGCCCGGTCCGCGGCCCGGCCGGCTCTAAACTCGCATTATAGTAAGTAAGGCCGCATAATAGCGGGTTTAATAGCCCTACCCGCTACCGCCGCCCGCCCTTACTAAGGCGCCCACCTATTAAGAGGCCCGTCCGCCTATTAAGCGGTTACCTTATCCGCCCTTAATAGCCCGGCGGCGTATTAAGCGGCCTGCCCGTCGTCGTGGTATTCCGCGCCTTAAGCTAAGGACTAAGGGGTAGAAATACCCCGTCCCTCCGCCTTTAACCCTCCCTTCCTTCCTCTTCCCCCTAGGCTAGCAATAATAGCAGCAGCAGCAGCAGCAGCAGCAGCAGCAGCAGCAGTAATAGCGGCAGTAATAGCAATAGCAATAACAATACTATAAGTATCGCCCTCCGGTATACGGAGTAAATGCCTTTAAGCTAACCCTCGCAGAAACAATATATTGTCTATATTATCTATGCCTATATCGGAGCTCCTTAACGACATCGAGCCTAGGTGCCGCACCCGTGCCGCTACCGCCGCCCGTATCGCCGCCGCCTCTCTAGCTACGCTCGCGCTAACGATACCCTTACGGGTAACCACGCTATCGCTAGCCCCCGCGACTCCACCCCACGGCAGCCCCCTTACTACCCCTAAGACCGCTAAGTTAAGCGCTATAAGTCCGCTCCCTTAGGTGCGCTATCCTTATACTAACCTCGTAACTTAGTATAAGCAGTAAGTATTACCCGGCGCCGCCTATAATAAGTCCTATATACGCTGCTTATCGGGCGGCTATGCTTACCGTAAGTAAGCGGGTCGCCTTAGCGGTAGCTACTTCGCCTATGCCCGTGCCGGCCGCGCTTATAAGGCGGCTCCGGCCGTCCTTACTACCGCTAAGACGGCTTAAAAGGCCAACCTTAGTAGTAAGGCGGCTAAGGCGTAACTAAAAGCCGCCGGCGCCGCTTACCGTTACCTATACTCGCTTAAGCGGATAGGCTATATACTTAAGTAAGTCCCCCCCCCTCCTTTCCTCCCCCCTTACTACGCTTACTATAGCGACTAGCGCTAACTACTCTTAGCTAAGAATACCGCCTTCGTGGCGCTATTAGCGGTGCCCTTATCCGTCCCCGCCGCCCCTATCCCGGCCGTCCGCATTACCCGTAGTGGCGCCGCCGCCGCCGCCTTTAACCTATTCGCCGCCGCCGCCGCTTAGATGTCCGGGCTAAAGGGCCGTCTCCGCGCCTTAAAGGCCGCCGCCGCCGCCCTTAAGGAGGAGGAGGATAAAGACGACAATAAGGAAGAGACTAAAGACGAGGACGAGTAGCGTAGGCTTTAAGCGCCTAGGCTAGGCGGCCCTAAATAAAACTCCTCTTTTTCTCCCGCTCCGTAAGACGCTATAAGTAATAAAAAGGCTAGCGTTGCCCCCCGTTTCCGCTTAAGGGAAAGCTACTAGTCGCTAGGCTTATCGTTCTTATCTACCGGGCCGTAAAGGGCTTCGAACTTATTTAAAGCGTTAGCGCCCGTAAGCTCCTATGCGGGCTTTTAAGTTAGGTTTAGGTAGCTACGCTACTTAACGAGCACCTCCCGCCGCTTACCTTTATCTACCTTCCTTTAACGGGCTACTCTTACCTCCTTAATTGCGAATTCCTCTTCCCCCTTAATTAGAATTACGGGGGGCTAAGGGTCTATAACCGCTTAACTAAGTAAGGGGTCTTAAGCCGCCTAGCGTAATAAGTCTACGTTAATCTTATTATATATCCTTAAAGGCAACCCCTTAAGCTCTATAACTTATAGGCTAATAACTCTCCGCACTATAAACTTCGTATATAGCTAGTTAAGCTTCTTCTTTAAGCGGCTAGATTAGTAGTTACGGAGGTTTAACTAAACCTTATCTCTTAGTGCGAAACTTTTTGCCGGAGACCTAGACTTATTAGCGTGCCGCTCTTAGTCCTACGTAGCCGCCGCTATTACCGATTAGTAATAGTCCGTAGTCTCCTTAAGTTTTTAAATAAAGTAAGTGGCCTAAGCCTTTAGCGAGGCGGCTAGGTGCTTTTCCGCTACTATATTCGCTACTTAAGGTATTAAGGAGGGGGGTTTAAAGCCGTATAACGCGAAGAAAGGGGATATCTTAATAGACGCTTAAGGCTTGCTGTTTAAGGCAAGCTACGCGGCTAGGAGCTAACGGTCTTAGTCCGCTTAGTTCCGGGCTACTACGGCCCGTAAGTAGGCCTATACCTCTTAATTAACGCGTTCCGGGCCCCCGTCGGTCTATAAGTAATACGCGGAGCTAAGTAGCTAGGTAACTTAAAGCAGCTTATAGAGGTACTATTAAAAGCGCCCTGTTTAGTTAAAGCCCTTATCGCTTATAATTAAGGCCGGCTAGCTATATATCCGCGCCTAGCATTAAAGGAAACGTTCCGTATATACCTCCGCTTCTATAAAAGGTATTAGTTTAAGCACTACTTCCTTACTAAAGCGGTCCTTAATAACCTATATATAGCGATTCCCCCTCGATATAAGCGGAAGATCCGTTATAAAATCTATTTAAATATATGTTTAAAACCGGTCTAGGATCGGCAGCTGCTTTAAGAGCCCTTTATAAAGCGCCCGCTAGATTTTTATACGGCCGTAGATATTATAGTTATAGAGGAAGCGGCGTATATAGTGCTATATAAGGGGCTAATAAAAGTCCCTCGCGAGCCCTCCCGCCGTGCCTTACCGGCCGGGGTAGCCGATAATACTAAAGTCGTAGATTAGCTATACTAGCTTCCCCCGGAGCTCGTTCCTTAGCTTATCCTCCGGCGGGGCGTCCCTCTTATCGGCTTCCGTCGTATAGGGGGCGCCCGGCACCTATAACCTACCCCTTTAACGGAGGTGCCCCCTTAGGTTAATATAGCAGTCCGCTACTTATACCTTTAATCGTAGCTTCGGATTTAAGGAACGTGCGCCGGACTTTACGGCGCGCCGCACGCTCTTATATATATAGTCTTAGGAAGCTAGCTTATCCTAAAGACGCTAAAGGCCCTTATCTTAAAAGATCCTCGCTACTTAAGCGCCTAGGCCTACTTAGCCCCCCGAACTTAGCGCTTAAGCAGGTGCCGGTAAGGAGGGTAGAATACCCGCCTTTAACGTAGTAGGCGGGTTTACCTTATCGGCCGAGGGGGTCGAAGGCTCTTTAATAAAGGCACTAAATAAGGGGGTTAATAGTTCCTTAATAAAAGAGACCTTAATATATATACGTAACGCTACCTATAGAATAAGCTATAGATCCCGCGCCTTAATATCCGCGTCTATAGTACGGTCTTAGTCCCGCCGGGAAAGCGCGTCTAAGACGGCGGAGTCCTAACCCGGCCTATACTTAATCTAAAAGTTAAAGCGGGATAAGTACTCGGCTTAACGGGCCTACCGCTTAAAGAGGTGCTAGCGGGTTATAAAATACTTAAGGTTCCGGTAGTTTATAAAGACTTCGAAGCTCTTATAACTACGGAGCTCCGCTTACTATTACTTAAGGCAGCTAATAATAGCGAGTATCTCTTTATTATAAATAGCGTAGTTCCTTTCCGCTAAGGTTAGCTTCCTTAAGTAAAAGGCTATAGGCTACTTCCGGCCTTTTACCTCTTATAAGAGCGTGCCCTTAAGCGCTTAGTCGCTATAGTCCGCTTTTACTATAGTGGTGCGGTTAAAATCCTATTAAAGCAGCACCGGGGCTTGCGAAAATAGGTCCTTAAGCGTACGGAACGCACCCTCTTATACGGGTCCTTAACGAAAGGCTACCTTCTTCCCTATAATCTCGTTTAACGGCATAACGATTCTAAAAAACCCCCGGATAAATATACGGTAGTAATTAGCGAAGCTTAAGAAGCTCCGCACGCTAGTCTGCGTTATCGGGGTATCTTAGTCCCGAATCGCTTATATCTTAACGGGGTCCGCTTAAATCCCCGCGCTAGCGTAGATTATAAACCTAAGGTATTTTACCCGCTTAACCCCGAACTCGTACTTATCCGGATTAAGGTATAAGCCGTATAGGTAGAGGCGGTTTAAGACCTTCCGCACTTTCTATATATAGTCCTTATATAAGCCGCTGCTATAGATAAGGATATTATTAATATAAGCGGAGGCGAACTTGTCGAGGAAGTCTCGAAGGACGTTATTAATATAACGTTAAAAGGTAGCCGGGGCCTTAGTAAGACTAAAAGGGGTTACTAGCTATTCGAATAGGCTATAATAGGTGCGGAAGGCCGTCTTTTACTCTTTACCCTCCGCAATCCGCACTTTATAAAACGCCTATATAACGTTAAGCTTAGTAAACTACTTCGCCTTAAATAGGTTACGGAGCGTGTTAGAGATTAGCGGGAGCGGGTAACGGTCCGGCCGCGTAATCGCGTTAAGGGCCCGATAGTTATAGCAAAAGCGGATTCTACCCCTTAGTTTCTAGACGAAGAGCACCGGGGCGCTTACCTCGGAGCTGCTCGCCCGGATAAACCCCTTATCTAATAAGTCCCGAAGGGTCTTCTTTAGCACTAATAACTCGGCCTATAATATGCTATATAGCGGCTTAAAGGGCGCGGGGAACTTATTTCCTCGCTCGTCCGTGCGGATAAGGATCTTATAGTCGACTCCCGGCTTATAAGGGTTAAGCTTATCGGCCTCGTACTTTATAAAGAGCGGCAATAAGTCGTGGAAGCGCTATAAGATAACCCTTTATAAGTCCGCCGGCGATTTTAGCGTCTTAGTTTTTAAGGCCTTGTCGATATCCGCAAGGCTTATAGCGTAGATCGCCGCGTTAGCGGCGGCCCTGCCCTCTTAGCGTGCGAGCTATTTAACCGTGCCTACGAAGACTAAGGCAAGCACCTTAAAGGCGTCGGCTAGCCTTAGTATAGCCCCCGTCTCTTCGGAGGTGCCGTTAACGTAGCGTAGCTATATCTCCGCTAGGCCGAACTATAGCCTCTTTTAGTGCGGAACTAAGAAGGACTACGTATATATAAGCTAAGGCTTCCTTAGGATTAAAGGGAATTTAAGCTCTAGGATTACGTATACTACGATAAGCCTTAAGCAGCCGGCTACCTCTATAGCTAGCTAAGTAATGCCTTTAATCTCCGCACCCTCTATTACGCTTAAGGCGCCCTTTACTTAGCGCGGGGTGATCCTCTTAATAAGCACTCGTATTTAACATACGAACGCCTTATTTACTACGGCGTAGCACTAGCATCCCTTATCTATAAGAGCGGTAAGAGACTCGGACTAATTAAGTATAACCTATATTAAAGTAGGATCCTCTTTTATATAGGCTGCTAGCTCTTGCTTTACCTATGCTAACGACTGCGGCTTTAGGGCCCGTCTTTACCCCGGAGCTATTCTTTTCCCTCCGCCTCGTAGGGGGCGGGGTCCTTATCGTCCGAGGCGAGCTAAGGTAGTATATCGACCGCTATAAAGCGGATTCCTATAGAAGGACGCTTCGCCGGCTTATATAGGCATTTCGTAGCGAAGTAAGAGCCCGCTCTATAGCGTAAGCATCGGCTATCGGCACGTTGTTTCTAGATCTTATCGCTAAAGACCTATTTAGCCCGCTACTAAGAGGACTAGCCCGCCAGCATAAAAAAGGTTAGGGTCGTAGATACCTTCTTTAGGCGTTTCGCGCGGTCGGTCCTTATCGCGGTTATAAGGGTATCGCTATTAATATTAACGGCAGGCGTATCTTATAGGAGGGGGGTAACCCTATCCCCGCTATATAAAGTGCGCTTCCGCAACTTCTAAAAGCAAGGCGTCTATTTATAGCCTTAAGCCACTTTTATAAGGCGGCTAATATACTCGCCGTATATAGAAAGCATAATAATAAGGATAAGAAGCTTGCGGAGCGCTAAGGTAATTAAGTTCTATAGCTATATTAGCTTCGCGCTATCTTCCTATATCGTAGTACCCGCCGCCTAAAAGAGGGTCTCCTTAAACTTAAGGAGGAACTCCTTAAAAGACTATCCGTCCCTTTATTTAAGGGTGCGTAGCCTATCCTACGCCTTTTCTTATTCCTATATATTACTAAACGCGTAGATAAGGTGCTAAAAAAAGTCCTAAGGGTCCCGGGAGCCGTTATAGCCCCCCTTTTCCTAAAAACCCGCGATCCTCCTTATTTAAGGCTCCGGCAGCGTATATAAGAGCGCGTACTAAACGGCGCTCCGGCCGCTATTAAGGCCGCATTCCTCGTTAGCATAGTATTTCGCCTATAGCCGGCTAAAAAAGAAGTAAAAGCTCTCTAGCTTCCCGTCCTATATCGGCTATAAGAGCGGCTTCCGCACCGTGGTAATCGTAGGCGCCGCTCCTAGCGCGGTAGATGCTATAAGGGTTAAAATAGGCTTTATAGTCGGCCCCCTTAGTGCGGCGAGGAAGTTATCTCTTTAGCTAGCCGACGCACCCTTTAACGCCTTTAAGGCGTTCCGTAACGACTTTATAATAGCGTCGTCCCGCTCCGCTTAAGGCGGAGCTCCCGCTATTATACTATCGAACGAGTTTATAATTAATAGCTTATACTATTATAGAGTAAGTAAAGGCTAGTATATAGGTGCTGTCCGTAGTATTGTAATAATAAGCTATAAAAAGCCTGCTTATATACGGCGGGTCCGTGTTTATATATACGGACCCGGCCCTCCTTATATAATAAGGCTTAAGCTATAGCTTAAGTCCTTATAACCCTATAAGTTAAAGACTTTAATAATCCTTATGCTATAAGGCGTAGTATTTTATAAAGGTGTTTAAGGCTTTAAAGATATTTAGTCTTATAAAAATTGCTAAAATATTAATAAATATATTAAGGGATTAATAGTAGTAGATTTTCTTATTAAATATACTAGCTATAATTTTCTTTAAGGTCTTAAAATTAAAAAAAAAGAATTATTTTAAATTAAAAGGTTAAGGTTATATATATTACGTATTTTATTAATATAAGTAAACTAGCTAATATATAGCTTTTAAAGTTATTAGTCTCGGATAATACATAGTCTTAAAAAGAAAGTAAAGGTGCTATTATTAGTAAAAAAATACGTTTTTGCTATAAAGAAATAGTATAATAATACTATACTACTAAAAGGTCTCGCCTTAACCTTAGTTTAAGGTTAAGATATTAATTATCGTCTATATACTTATATTTTATATACTAATATATAAGTAGCTAGGACGCTTATATCTTACGTTTTATAATAGTCTTTTTAAGATAAGATATAAAGTCTTTAGCTTTTTTTTTATTTTTTTTTCGAAATATAATAATAATATTAATAATATAAAAAAAGGTAAGTATAGAATTTACTATAAAGATATAAAGCTCTTTAAAGCACTATTAAAGCTATAAGGAAGTAAAAGTCGAAGAAAGTTTTTTTACTAAAAAAAGGTAATTATTAAAGTCTATAAAAGGCTTTTACTAGCTATAATATGTATTTAAGTATTTTAAATTTTTCTAGGAAATAAATATAAATCTTTTTATTAAGGTTTATATTAATAAATACGTTTATTATATTAAGGGATCAGGTCTTATCGTCGAATTTTACTACTATAACTATAAGAATACGGAGATTTCTTATTATTAAAGTAGTTATATAAGTTTCTTTATTATTATAATGCTATAAGTCTTTATATATGTAAAAGCAGGCCTTAAATGTTTATAAATATCTATACTTATTAAATTTATAAGTAAAAGTCTATGCTAAAAGTAAAAGTTAAGTAGTTACTAAATTTTAAAGTATAGAATTAAAAAAGAAAGTCTTTTTTTTAAATAAAGATTTTTACTTTACTTCTCTAGCTTCTTTAAATTCTTTACTTAATTAATATACTACTAGGTTTAACTAAAATTAAAAGAGGGGCGGTAAATCTTAACAATATATCTTCTTTTTCTAAAAAACGTAGAAAAAAGTATTAAATATAGCTTATAAAAGCTATAAAAAAGTAGTATTAAAGTAGTAAAATGCTACGCCCTATAGCGTAAAGATAAAAAGACAAGGCGCGGACTAATTACTGCTAATTAAGGCCGGTACTATAAACTAATTACCGCTAATTAAAGCCGGTATTACGGACTTATTACCGTTAATAAAGCTAGTATAACGGACTAATTACTATATATAAACGTATATAGGGGTTTAAAAATAATAAAAAGCTTATCTTTTCTTTAAAGCATAGCTAGCTACTTTATACTTAGTTCTTTAAGCTAATTTTAAGGATCTTTAACTATACTATCTTTTTATTTATTATTAGTATATAGATAAACCGTAAATATCCTTATAAAATTACTTAATAAACTAAGTATAAGCCCGGTAAAAACACTATAGACTATAATTAAGGAAATCCTTTAAATATCCTTAGATATCCTTTAAAAATCGCGGTAAAGTTTATCCTATATCTTTTAAGGTGCTTTTATAGTTAAAAACAGGTTAAACTAAAATTAAGATATCCCGTAGAAATCCTTAAATATCTATTAAAGATACTAGCGGAATCCGCTTAGTAGTTTTTATAATATCTTTTATAATTAAAAACGTTATAAACTATAGTTAAATAGGCTTTTAAGCCTTTATAGTTATATCTTAAAAACTTTAGCGGGGTTAAACCGGTAATATCTATTATATCTCTTTAAGCAAGCTTTTATAATATATACTTTAAACGCTCTTATCACGGGGTTTTATAAGGCTTCTTAAGAGTAAAGTAAGGAGTTTAAGTATAGCTATTTAAATTTTATAATAACTCCCTTAAGTAAGAAAGAAAAGCCGATATCCTTATTAGTTTAAAGTAAAAATAAAGTAAAGGGGGCGCTAAGTAATACCTTTATAGTAGTATCTATATACTATATTAGTAATATGCTATCTTTATTCTTTTAATAGTTTTTTCGGCCTATTTAGCTAATAGTAGCTAAGTATCTTAAGATAGTAAGTAAGTAGCTTTATTATAAATCCTTACTACTTATTTAATTATATATCTTTATTTTTATTAAAGCGATTAGCGCGTTTAGCTAAAACTTATATTAAGGTTTTTAACTTTTCTTTAAGGCGTACGTTTAAGCACTTATTAAGTAGTAAGGAGTCTCCGCGCTAAAGAATATTTAATTTCTTTAGTAGGATATATTATAAGAAACTAGCTTTATTTAAGCTTTATTTTATATTATTATCTTACTTACCCTCTATACTATTTTTTAATCCTCCGCCGAATTTCCTATACTACTTATTAGCCTTATAAGCCGCTTATAAGTAAGATATTATATCTTACTTACTACCGCTATTATAGCTATTCTTTACTTTTTATTACTAGGCTTTTTAACTTATTATCCTTTTTACGCGGCGCTACTACTTACGCCTTTCCGCTAATTAATATATATTTAGCTACTAAAAAAGTATTAAGTTAAAAGTAGGCCGTCCCGCTAATATTAATAAGTATAGTATAATATAACGGGAGGGGTTGCCGTCGTACTAATAAACAAAAGTCCGCTAATAATACCTAACGGTATTACTACCCCTTATACTAGCTTTATAAGGCAACCGCACTACTAGTCTTACGGGGCACCCCCCGCTTAGCTACTAGCTACCTTATAACTATCCCCCTTTTATAGCAGCACGTCTTTAAGCTACTAATTTAATTAACACGCTTTTAAGCGCTTGCCTATAGGCCCCGGTTCCTATAGGTAAGGATACCCTAGCTAACGCGGGCTCCTAAGGCCTAGCGCGCCGTGCCCTTCGGCTAGTTAATATAGTTACTCGTAGGCCTAGCTGCCCGACGTCTTAATACGCCTTAAGTCTTATGCCCCGCTCCTTACTGCCGCGCGCCCGTTACGTGCTTGCCTTATTAGCTTAACGTAGCTAAGCCGGTTGCTATCTATCGCCCGCTCTTAAATAGAGAGCTATAGTTAGGTATTATAATTATAATATAACGGGAGGGGTTGCCGTTATACTAATAGATAAAAGTCCGTTAGTAATACTTAATAGTATTACTACCCCTTATACTAGCTTTATAAAGCAACCGCACTACTAGTCTTATAAGGCACCCCCCGCTTAGCTACTAGCTACCTTATATATAGTTAATATTAAGGTATTAAATATTAATATTCTTGCTTAAAAGCGGGTAATAAAGTCTTTAATAGCCTTAATACTTAACTCCTTGCTCTTAAGGTTTTAAACGTATTTAATAATCTTAAAGAACTTTTTTATAAAGGGGGCCTTAAAAGTAAGAATATAAAGCGCGTAGTTAATATAGTTAATAAAGCGGATATTAAAGCTTAGGAATTTTATCGCTTAAGTTAAAGTTAAGTTACGTTTAAACTTTTTATAAGCTTATAAGTAAAACTTAGTATAGTTTATAGCTAAGCGGAAACTTCCGATTATTATAATCTTATCGCTAAAGTATAAGCTTATAAAGCTAAGCTTATTAAGAATTATATTAGTTATTATTAATAGCTCTTATAAGATTAAGCGGTAAAATATATCGCGAGGCTAATTGTTATAAAATCTAAACGGCTACGCCCGGACTCCTTACTTTACTCTTAAGGAGCCTTATAAAACCCCGCGATAAGAATGCTTAAAGCGCGCACTATAAAAGCTCGCCTAAAAAGATACGACGAACATTATTAATCGGATCCTACTAAGGTTTTTAGGATATAACTATAAAAGGTTAAAAGCTTACTTAACTATAGTTTACGATATCTCTAACTATAAAAAATACTATAAAAACTGCTAAGCGGATTTTGCCGGTATCTTTAAGGGATATTTAGGGATTTCCGCGGGATATCTTAACTATAGTTTAACCTATTTCTAACTATAAAAGAACCCTAGAAAATATAAGATAAACCTTACCGCGATTTTTAAGGGATATCTAAGGATATTTAAGGGATTTTCTTAATTATAGTTTATAGTATTTTTAACCGGGCTTATACTTAGTTTATTAAGCGATTTTACGAGGATATTTATAGTTTATCTATATACTATAAATAGTATAGTTAAAGATCCTTAAAATTAGCTTAAAGAACTAAGTATAAAGTAGCTAGCTATACTTTTAAGACTAAATAAGCTTTTTACTATTTTTAAACCTTTATATACGTTTATATATAGTAATTAGTCCGTTATACCGGCTTAACTAGCAATAATTAGTTTATAGTACCGGCCTTAACTAGCGGTAATTAGTTTATAGTACCGGCCTTAATTAATAGTAATTAGTCCGCGCTTTATCTCCTTATTTTTATACTATAAGGCGTAGTAAATAGTAGTAATTCTTACTTATCTAAACGAAAATCCTTTAAGTATCTACTAAGTTAAGAGCGACTATATCGCATAATTAAGTACTTATCTTATAAGAAGTTAGATATTAAATAATATTTTCTTTAATAAGAAGCTTTTATTAGCCTTTAAGTCTAACCTTAATAATAAGTACCTCTTCCTTAACGCGCTTATAATAAAACTCCGAGATAAGTAGGCTATAAAAGCGGAAGAGGCCGCGGCTTACTAAGTATACCGGTTTAATAATCTCCTTTACCCTTTTTTAAAATACTATACCGCGATAGCCTATAAAGCTAAATAGAATATAAAATAAGTCTTACTTAGCTAAGCTAAAACTACTATTCTTTAAAAAGCAATCTACTTTTAAAATACTAATAAAAGATAAACTATAAAACGATAAAACTTATATAATTAAGTAAACTAAATTTAATATTACTTAAACGGATCGATTATCCTTTAAATAAAAAAAGTAAGGATAAGCTAACCTTAAAACTATTTAGCTCCCCGCCTACTAAATACCCTCCGGATCGAGCTTATAATAAAGTTACTTTTTCCTTAAGATAATAAGCTTAATAGATATTTTTACTATATATTACTAATAAGGTTTAGCTTAAAGGCCTTAACTAAAAATCCGCCTTAAAGGATACTTAGTAGTTTCTTAGTTTAGTATTACTGTTTAGCCTTATTTACTATAGCTATACTAATTAAGGCATTTTCGGGACTCTTAATTAATAAAAACAAGCCTCTTATATTAAGGGGCCCGCGGCGTACCGGATTTTAAGACGCGTATAAAATAAAAGGTTAAGCGCTTAGCGAGAGTATTAAGACTAAGACCTTAATAATAAGCGATAAGGATATAGTAAGCAATACCCTTAATAGGCTAAACCTATCTATACTTAGCGTATAGATATTAAGACTAAGTATAGCCTTAAGCCCCTTAATAAGAATAGTAATAATATTAAACGAATAATTCCTTAGTCTCTTTTAAGTATTAAGAAAAGAAAACGCGCTTACTAAGCCTTAAGAAAAACCTTAACTACGAGCTAAGGATATAAGGAGATTTTACTTATTAAGACCTTTAAAAGTATCTTTTAACGAAGTTTAAAAAAACGATAAGGCTAGTACGTTTTAAAGAGTAGACCGTTTTATTAACTTTATTTACTAAAACGCTAATAAAAGTAAGGCCTATATAAACGAATTAGCTATTTAATTGCCCTCTTTCCTTAAAGGAAGTGCGGCGGAATAGTATTTTAAAGACCTCTTAAAACTATAATAAAAAAAACTTAGCGAGCCTAGCGTTAAATTAAGCTAATAGATCTCCGCTTTATAAAAACGGTTTAAAATCCGCTTAAATATAGCGATATAAGCATTTAATAAAAAGCACTTTACTATTAAAGATATAGTAATAAGATCCGACTTTAAGTTTTAGATATTACGCTTATAATATAAAGCTAAGGCTATGCTTTATTAGCTAAACTACTTAACTATAATAATTTATTAAAAGCTAAACGTTTACCTTGAAAAATCCTTTTAACGTTTAGTAAGAAATAAGAATATTAATAAATAGATTAATAAATATAAGGAAATTCTTCTTTAGCTATAAGTTAAATATACTTAAAGATCTTAAAAGCACTTATTAGTACGAAAGAAATAAGTCTAACTTATAAAAAGGTAAAGGCCGACTAGCTATATCTTATATATACTTAAAGGATAGTTTAAGACGCCTTAGCTATCTATTAAGGGCTCGCTAAGGCTATAAGTTATATTTATAGACTGCTTAGTAAGAGTAAATATACTATAGGCCTTATAGCGCTTACTAAGTTAAAAGAGAAATCCGCTTAAATAGTTAAGAATATAAGCTAAGGTCCTTTAGCTTAAAAAAGAAGGAACTTTTAAGACTATATATTTACTAACGCTAAAGCTAAAGCGGGTATACCCCGCGATTAAAGAAAGAACTATAATAAAAACCGATAACTATTTAAGGGATAAAAAGTACGATATAAAAGGAGCTTAGTTAGATACTAATAAAAGCTTAAAGAAAACTATAATCTATACTATAGCAAACTTAGTATAGGAGGCCGATAAAGTATATAGATTTTATAGTAAAGCATTCCCCTTAAAGAATAAGCTTTATTAATACGTTAAAGATAAACACCCCCTTAACCTTAACTAAGACGTTGCTATATAAAGATATAGCT